>CAUYQV010193025.1:0-52500 GCA_963574575.1 Galagoides demidoff | reverse complement strand
TGTGGATAAAGGGACAAAGAAAGTGTGGCTTTGATACACAGTAGAATACTATTCAGCCATCAAAAAGAAGGGAATCATTTGTGGCACACTGATGGACCTGGAGGACATTAGAAATATAAGTTAGGCACAAGAAGACAAATATCACAAGATCTCACTTATAAGTGGAACTTTAAAAAGTTGAACAAGAATAAGAAGTAGAGAGTGGAATGCTGGTTACCAAGGCTGGGGGGGGCAGGAGTAAGGGCTGTTGAAGAAATGTTGGTCAGAGAATACAAAATTTCACTTAAGAAGAATAAGTTCAGGGGATGTACTGTACAACATGCTGACTCTAGTTAATAACAATGTATTATATTCTTGAAAATTGCTAAAAGACTGTATTTTATGTGTTCTTACCACAAAGAAATGAAAAGTATGTGAAATAATAGATATGTAAATTAGCTCGATTTCTCTCTTCCACAAATAAATGTATACGTATTTCAAAAGAATATTTTGTACAAGATAAATACATACAATTTTTATATGTCAACTTATAAATAAATAAATAAGCTAAGTTCTTGAGAGGCATTTGCTTACTGAGGAGCAATCAGGAATGAGCATTTATAAAACTGATGCTGGAATTTAGACAAGAGGAACCCAGATTCAATGCATCAGAGCTGGCACAGTGGCACCCACTTGTAGTCCTATCTACTTAGGAGGTGAAGGCAGGATGATGACTTGAGTTCAGGAGTTCGAGGCTGCAGTGTCTTATGATGATACCTATGTGTAGTCCACTGCACTCCAGCCCAGGCAACATAGATTGTACCTCTAAAAAAATAATAATAAATTTAAGGATCATGACCTTTAAAGAATACATCTATCAAAGGAAGGCTTAGCTTCTGATATGCTTGAAGAGAAAGAAAATGTCAGTTGATGAGGAAAGATCTTTATATCAAGTCTTACAAATCCATTCAATTGGGCTGATTTTTGCAACATGCCCTTGGACCTGGATGATCCTGCATCCTCTGTGTAGTCTGACATCTCCAGCAAGGTTAGCACACTTTGGAGCAAACCCGCTACTGGAATCAAATCATCATCCTAACGCCTTCAGGCCATGGGTGACCAAGGACAGAAGGCTTCCCAAGGTCACTGTGACATCCATGACCCATCTGGGGCCATTACCTAAGACTGGCTCTCAAGACTAAATTTGGAATTTAATGCTAACTATACAAGTGTGATGAAATTAATGAGAGCTTTGTGTAACTTTGCTCAGGGTACTATGAAAAATTGCTTAATTTTCTATGTGTTTCTGGTTATTGAATATTTTCAGCTGTTAAAACTATGCAAGATTCACTGTTCATTGGGTAAAGCAATAATTTCATATTGAGAACATCTTGTAAGTTGAAAATAATTTGGGGTACTGTTTATATTTAATGAGCTTTCAAAGTACATCCACAATGTACTTTATTACCAGAAGAAGAGGTGACCATATGGCTCACAGAGTTTTAAAGCATGCAGAATGAATTTGACATTTCACTTATCTTCGATATTGACTTCAGAGGCAGTTCTCTTTGGGGTAATGTGGTAGTTTACAACATCCTGGATGTACCCAGTGGTCACTGAAGCAAGCCAGGAAACTCTCATAGAGGAAGTGGAGGTGATGGGCTGGAATGGGTGTGGAAAACCAAGAACAACTTCTATAGCTGTACAGCGCCAGGCTCCCCTACTCATTTGTAAGAATAAGCTCACAGGAGGCTATGTATACTTACAGAAACTAACTCATACTCTGTGAAGTCCTGCACAAAATATTAAGAAGCATCAGGTTTGCAAAAATCAAATTTGGTCCACAAAAGTCCTTATTCATCCTTGTTCCTAATGGGCCCTCCTCTCTTGTGCTCCACATATCAAGCCAAAGATAAAAGAGTCTGTCCCTGGAACTGTGGCTTTACCATCCCACATGCAGAGCAATATAGTTTACGCTACAACCAAGTGTAAACATCCACGTATATGTTACTGAAACAGAAGACTTGTGAAATGGTAGTTATCCTTACTTGGTGTGAGGATATATTTTAAGGATTATATTTTGGAGACAGGGTCTCCCTCTGTTGTCCAGGCTGGAGTGTAGTGGCATAATCATAGCTCATAGCAGCCTCAAGCCACTGGACTCAACCAATCCTCCTATCTCAGCCTCCTGAGTTCACCACATTCAGCTAATTCCTTTTTAGTTTTTGTAAAGACATGATCTTGCTATGTTGTCCAGGCTTGTCTTAAACTCCTGGCCTCAAGTGATCCTCCTGCCTTAGCCTCCCAAAGTTCCTGGGATTATAGGCATGAGCTACCACACCTAGTCTTACAATTTTGTTTTCCCCCTAAAAAGTTAGATTTAAAGATTTATATCTACATTATTGTTTTGACTTCAACAATACTCAAGGAAAATGAATGAATGCATCCACTGAAGGGTATGCAAAACAATAGCACAAAACCAAAAATAACCCAATGGTAATCAAAGCGGAATTAATTTTTTTACTTGTGGTATATTCATACAATAAAATACTACACAACTATATTTCAGAAAATAATAAACTACTACCATATGGACATAACATTTGGGCAGAAGGAGACAGACAAAAGAACATGTACTGAAAGATCCCACTTATATGATGATTGGGAAAGGCAAGACTAATCTATGATGATAGAAGTTGACTCTAGAGGTAGTGAATATTAAGTAAGCAGTCATATTAGGGACATTTCTGTGGTGTTGGAAATGTTCTGTGTCATCATTTGATGTTGATTACATTGGTATATACATATATTTTTAAAAACACTGAGCTATATGTTTGAGATTTGTGTACTTGATTATATATATTATTGTATTATAGGAAAAAACAAACTGTTTTCTCCTAATACACTCTTAACATAACACAGAACACTTCACTTCTGATACCAGATGTGTGGGAATTTTTCCCCTTATGACAAGAAATTTTCCAGTGGACTCCAATTGAGTGTCTTATAATTCAATCCAATTCTGATACTATTTACCTGGAGATAGAGTCAGCTCTCCCAGGCTCAGGGCTCAGTTCCACAAAACTGTTCCCACTTAGGAGGCTAATCACAAGCCTCAGGCTGTGTCCTGTGCTTCTGATGATGGATCAACTATAATCCAGGATTTCCATAACCTCTTCCTTGGGTTCCATAATGTTCCAGGACATCTCAGAGAACTCAGTGAAACACTTTACTTATGTTGACCCATTTATCATAAAGGATATTACAAAGGACAGATGAACAGCCAGATGGAAGCAACACATAGGACAAGGCACATGGGAAAGGGCACAGAGCTTCCATTTGGTCCCAAAGTGGCACCCCCACAAGCTCAGCAACCTGGAAACTCCCCAAACCCTGTCCTTTGGTATTTATGGTGGTTTTATGATGTGGGCATGATTGGTTAAATCATTGGCCATCGGTGATCAACTCAACCTTCAGCCCCTCTTCCTTCCCCAGAGGTCAGGAGATCAGGCTGAAAGTTCTAACCCCTAAACCACAAGGTTAGCTCCCTGGCAACCAGCTCCCATGCTGAGCTATCTGGGAGCCCCTGGCCATCAGTCATTTACTGACATTCAACAAGACGCTTATTACTGCAGAGATTCCAAGGGTTTTAGAAGCTTTGGGCCAGGAAACAGTATGAAAACCAAATATATATTTCTTATTATAAATCATAATATCACAATTATACTTCCATTAAAAATATTTTAAAGAAGTTGGTTATTGGTCCCTAAGGTGATTACAAAATCCTCTCTAATGGGTGGGAACTCAATTTGAAGAACAGTGCTAAAAAAGACATTTCACCCAAGGGCATGATTCTCTTGTGGAAAGCAAGGCCAGGGAGTATTAAAAGGTGTTCTCTTATTCCAGTCTGGATTTCTTTAAATTTGCTCCCTGTCTGTCATTGCTCCTGCATTCTGATTTTGTTCTGCCTTCGGGTAGAAGAGCTGATATAAATGTATATGAAATCAGATCAGTGGACACATTACCCCTAGGTCTCTTCTTTATTTTATTATGGGTCTCTGTGTTCAGGTTCCCCCGCCTTTACCTGCCTAGCCTGATCCCATTTGACATGGTAGAATGAACAAGTAAATGCAGCAAGAAGAAAGGCACCCTGTAGTCAGGAGCTGGCACTTTATTTTACCTTTTCTTGAACACACGGCCAGAGGCCCTGGACTTGGATGCCACTTCTGTGTAAGAAGACCACTTATATGCAGAAAGAGGCTGCACTGAACCACACTCCCTGGGGGCACAGAGCAGCCTAGTGGCAGGAAGTGCTATCTTCCAGCCTGGCCTGAAAGGCGGTGGGTCTGCCCCTCACTCACCTGACAGCTGACACTCTGCCTGGCATCGTGTCTTTGCTCAGTGAGGACCAACAAGGCCAGATATCCTAGCAAAACAGGAGCACACAGGCCTTCTGAAGGAAGCCAGGGCAGAGAGGCCACAAAACCTTTGCCCATGAAAGCACTGGGATGGAAAATGCCAGGGAGAAAATGCAACCAGCAGAGAAGCACCTCAAAGACCAAAGGAAAAAGAAGCAGGGATGGGGAAACTAGATGGGAAAGGCAAGACATGGTGGCGGGGGCCCAAGGAGAATGGAAGGGAATGGGAATGGGTAGGGGTGTGGCCATATGCACACAGGGAGAGACCACCCGCTTAGGGGTCAGTGAGGAGAGCTGAGATTCAATAAATGGCTATTTCACTAATGCTCCCTCTCTGAAGGAGATGTTTTCCAACACATTCCTTGGATGCCTGTACCTGTGAATGGTCTGAACCCTATATATGCTATGTTTTTTCTATACATACAAACCTATGATAAAGCTTAATTTATAAATTAGGCACAGTAAGAAATTAACAACGATAACTAATAACAATGCTGGACATGGTGCCACATGCCTGTAACCCCAGCTACTCAGGAGGCTGGGGCAGGAGGATGGCTTGAGTTCAGGAGTTGGAGGCTGTGGTGACAGCAAGACCTTATCTCTGAAAAACAAAAACCAAAAGAACTCCCCCAAACTAACAACAAAATAGAATAAGTATAACAATATACTGCAATAAAAGTTACTTTAAAACTTATGAATTGTGTCCTTCTGGAATTTTCCATTTAATACATTCTGAGATTGCTCATGGGTAACTGAAATCATGGAAAGTGAAACCTCAGATAAGGAGGAATTATTGCATATGTAGATTCTTTAACACTCTTGATCTCCTTTAATCCTCACAATAACCCTGTGAGATGGGCGGCATGCTACCCACTTTACCGATGAGGAAGAGGAGATACTTTAGAATGTACTCAATGTGCCCCCCACAGAATTCATATGTTGAAATCTTAACCCCCAAGGTAGTGTTTCAGGAGATGGAACCTTTGGGAGGTGATTAGGTCATAAGGGCAAAGCACTCATGAATGGGATTAATGGCCTCACCAAGGAGGCCCCAGACAGCTCCCACACCCCTTCCACCAGGTAAGGACACAGCTACAAGACAGACCCTGAATCTGCCGTGACTTGACCTTGGAGTCTCAGTCTCCAGAACTGTGAGGAATAGATTCCTATTGTTTATAAGCCACCCAGTCTGTGGTACTTTGTTACAGCCGCCTGAACTGACTGCGACATTCATGTGGAAGACCTTGGCCCAAATTATGTTCCTGTCTAATTTTGAAGTCCATGCTCCTTCCACTCTATTAGGTGAGTTACTCTCTCCTCCAAAAAAGTAACAATCTCCACCCGGAACTCTCTACTTACAGCTCCACTTTTTACTGATAGATCTTCCTCTGGACTAAGGAAATGGTGACTCACTAAAGAATAAGGAGCCAGATCCCTGGGCAAACAGCTGATCTCATGTTGGTCAAGATGATCAAATGCACATTACTATAGCAATTTCAGGCCAAAGAGGATTTCTTGACCCCTGGAAATTCCTTTTAGTACCAGGACATCCCAAAGGATTCTGGCTCACAACTCCTGAAGGTCCTATTAAATCTGGAAAGGTGAATTGAGGAGTTCCTGGTCCATTCTGAAGCATATCCCAAAAAGCACAGTAAGTTTCTCTTCCATGATTTGCCAGAGGCTTTGAAACACAACCATGTCTTTCTATTACTTGGTGCCCTGAAGCCTCATCCCTTTCACTGAAGTTTCCAACGTAAACCAGGAATCAAGGGGAACTTTGCATTTTCCTGGATTCCCCAGGTACACTCTTTTGGTCCAGTATTGGCAGCAGTAACATTGGTCTAGCATTTGGTAATTTGGGGTCCAGATTCAGATTCATCTAATGCTTTTTAAGACATACTAGGTGCCTTATGTATTCATATATATTATTTCATTTCGTCTTTCCAATAAACTTGAAAAAGCGTGTGACAGTCCTCATTTTGCATGAGAAATAAGAAAAGCCAAGATAACTGTTCAAATGTCAAATCATTCATAAGTGGCAGAACTGACATTTGAGTCCAGGGCATCTGGCTGTATGTTCTGAGCTCATTCCATCATATTGCTCAGCTCCGTGTGAGTGGTGATTGATTGAGGGGACTTCATGGCACTTACTGTGGCCCTAATCTTACAGCACTAAAAAGCTTATGATAGCCTGATAAGATACATTCATTCCACATAGAGTTAAAGCATAAATATGGCTTAGAAGTGCCACCAGCATGTAATCAATGAGCTTCCATTCTGTATATGGTCTCAGTCCAAACATTAAATCTCTAATATAGTTCAGCTTTATGGTAAAGATACAACAGTACATAAATTTCACCCCAAGTTACTTCTCCATCTTTTGATACTTATGATACCTTCAAGATCAGCCCAACAAAATCTATAATTAAAGGGTTATGTTTATAATCACTTCATCCCTGACAATCGTCAGAACTTCAAGAAATGGCATCTTGGTAATATTCTGGTCTCTTAAATTGAATGAAGGTATATTTTAATAAATTTTAAATAGTGTCAGACAATATATATACATGCATGTGTGTGTGTGTGTGTATCCTTTATCCCTACAAAGTTTACTAAAATAATAAAACTTGAATTATTAAAGTATTAACTGAACTTCAGTGTTTTGATCTCAGTTTTCTCTAGAGAGCATTGGGCAACCACATGACAAGATTTTCCACTTTTGTTCAAGTCTGTATGAGGTAGATTATTAACCAGTTAAATTCATCTGCCCTGGCAACACCGTTGTCTAGGTTGTGTGGCCAAACTTGACCATTCCTGAAACAAGTTGGAAGACGGTGAATGCCTCTTTTGTACAATCTCACTGATGCCCTGAGTCATCACATCCTGCTCATTGGTGATCGAGAGATAGAACAGTTAACAAATATTGGAGTAAATGTGAATGTTAGCCTCTCCTAATCAACAAATAATTGTCCCATAAAGCTAAATGATGAACATCTCATTCACACACTAGAGGAGGAGCCTTTAGTGGCTTTTCTATTTATATGTATTTTACATATTTAATTTATAACTGAATATATTACTTTAATTTATATTTAATTTATAAATATATGTATAAATATTTAAATATATAAATGCTTTTTACCATATGTTACATATTATATACGTGTGTGTGTATGTTGTATATAAAATGCCAGCATTTTAATGTACACAGTGATTTATTATGGGAACCTCCATTAGGTTCACCAAAGCCAAGCCAGTGTGGTCTATACATGGCAATGGCAATTAATCTATGCAGAACAAAGAAAACTTAATTTAAAACAAACAAAAGACAGCTTTGTATTTTCTCTCTAAAATTCAATCAATAAAGATATAGATTTTCATGGTATTTGCCATTTATATAACAAGGCTGGTACAGTTAAAAAATTTTTTAAATGTCATCCAAAAGGCCATCACCTGGTAGTGTGAAAGTTCTTGGTTTTCATCATTGGTATACTTGGGTTTTTAATTGCATTGTATTTATTGCCATTCATGTGATATTTGTGGTATATGTGGAGATTAAGAATGGGGGAAGAATGAGTTTAAATGAACTTGGCATCAATGATAACTTCAAGCCTTAGAAAAATGTTTTCTTTGCCAAGAGAAAGGAAGCTATTAAGCTGTGAATAGATTTCATACAGAGTGTTGAAAATCAACATGAAATGGGGTGGTACTGCTACAATCACTTGGGAAACTGTGGCAGTTGCGAGGCACTCCTGTTGCTGCTACTAATGAGAACAGTGCAGTTCAGAGTCAGCGTGAGCAATACACCATCAGCCAAGGCAGCACTGGCCCATATAGACAGGTAATGGACTATGGTGCCTATCATAGCCTTGCATAAACTACATTCAGCAGAGGGTCAAGGATTGATTTGGAACAATTCCTTCCATATTTACAAGGGTTAGCAAATCAGGAGAATCCTGCTCTGATCCAAATACCGTTTTCTTCTATTCAGATGGGAAACCTCTGTCTCATGATTACCAACATTATTAAAGCAACACTAGGAAAAGATGAGTTTGCAATTAATATTGCATTTCTTTCCACAGGTATTCTAAAAGGTTCCGTGAAGCCTCTGTCTTTCGAGGGTGAGCTTCTCAAAAATTAAAGGTTTTTAAAAATTCATGTGAAGGTGAAGGATGAACTGAGATAAGGAAGTTCTTATCATCTTGGCAAATGACACAGACTCTATCTGTGCAAGACCAACCATATGGTGGAAAAGAAGAAATTGTCTACCAGATGTTTTATCTGCATAACATGAAAAACTTCTTTGATTGAATTTTTCACTTTTCATTCACATGTTTGATGTTATAGACAAAGTCACAGATAAGAGATTAGAAGAAAATGAAAGGTGTGCAAAAATACATCGTCAAAAAATGCTTTTTGATGATAATAAAGTTCCCCTTTAATATTTTAGACTTTTCTCCCAAGCAAGATTTGATGGGTTTCATATTTATATAGGACATACATTAGCATGTTTTTGACCTTTAGAAGCTGCTGATCTCGATGTTTAAAAATCAAAGAGGAGAAAAATGCAGACTGAAGTCTCAAATGTCCTCATCATAAAAAGCTTGTTCCTGGTGGTTGTTATAGGAAATAAGTAGTTAAACAAAAATATAAATTAATGCAAAAAAAACAGATTGGGGAGCGGGGAGGAATCTTGAAGCCAGAGAAAATGCAACTGCCAAAAGCACTTACTTACTTGAAAGACAGAAAAGCAAATACGATAGCCTCGAAAGGTCTGTAGGTTTGAGACTGCCTTAGTGTATTTTTCATGTTGCAGTAAGGAATATCTGAAACTGGGGGCAATTTATAAGGAAAAGAGGTTTATTTGGTTCACAGTTTTGGGGGCGTCAGCATCTGTGTCTAGTGAGGGCCTCAGGCTGCTTCCATTCAGGGGAGAAGGTGAAGGGAAGGGAAGCCTGGCAGAGACCACATGGTGATCATGAAAGCAAGAGAGAGCGTCACAAGGTTCCAGGCTCTTTTAGAGAGGCAGATCTCGCAAGAACTAACAGAGCAAGAACTCACTGTGAGGACAGCACCACGTCATTCAAAGGGGATCTGCCCCTGTGAGCCAAACACTTCACGCTAAGCCCCACTTCCAACACTGGGTTCAGACTTTAACGTGATATCTAGAGGGTCAAATATCCAAACTATAGGAGAGCTCTTCTTTTGGAGAAATTTGGATGCCTGGCTTAGTAGAATGTGTTTATTTCACTAGGCACTAAGGAGCCATTCAACATTTATTTTTTAATTTTTTGTATATTAGTTGCCAGAAACACAGCTTAGTCTAACTGAAAGAGAAGTTATCGAACAATATTAAGTAGCCTGTACAATCCTCAGGTGAGTTAAGCAGTTGAGCTCTGAAGCTAGGTAACAGGAGCCGCTGTAGTGAAGTTACATCCCACTAATACTCCTGAGGCTCCAGAAACTTCCCATACTGCATTTAACAGAAGCCCCTGGTATACAGCCACCTCCTCATGTTACTCACTATTGGTTCCACATCTCCTGCAGGAACCTGAGATAACTGATTTATAGAACTGAAATGATGTGCCTGAGACTTAGCTACAAGGGAGTTTGGAAATATGAGGCTTATGCTTTAGAAAGGCATGACCTGAAATATGGGAGGATGCCCAAAGATCTTGGGCAGTCACAAATGGCATATGTTCACTATGTGAATATGACTGTAGCTGAGCTTCAGGAAAAGTAATTTGCCGAAATTTGTGTAGAAACAATTGGAGTAAACAAGCCCGGATGTGAGAAGACAGGTTAGGGGCCTTTCACAATGGTCAAAGAAAGCAGTAATAAGCTCTGATCTTAGGCATAAGGTCTCACTCTCACTTCTTAGTGGGAAGTGTGCTGGGAATACAAGGGCGGGAGGAGATACTGGAATTACTAAAGAGATAGAATTGGCAACATTTTGTAATGGTAGTTGATACCATTAGCAGAAACAAGGCAATCAGGAGAAGGATCTCTTCTGTGGCGAGATGGCTGAGTCCAGTCTGGACCACACTCAATTTGGGGGGCACCAGGACACACAGATGAACAAATCCAGCACACCACCAGGAAGAAAATCTGGATCTCCAGAGAGAAGAATCTAGAGACACAGACTTTAGAGGCACCTACAGAGAAATGACAGTTACAAGAACAGAACCATAGGGTATAATTCAAAGATGGCATTTTCACTTCTCTTCAGAGTTTCTTTTTGTGTCTTGTTCCCAGTCATCTGCTATAATGATTTAAGAAGATCTTAACCCAAAGCCTTATTTTCCCCCAGAACAATGGGCCAGTTGAAGTTCTACTCTTATCCAAATAACACATTCTTTTCTGTTTTGAGAACTTTATCACCTGTCTTCAAATGATTTCCCTATTCTTTATGTAACTGTCTTAAGGGTTTAAGACTTAACTATTTGCGCCCAGGTGAAGGAAGGTGTCCTAAATACCAAAAACCAAGCCTTGATTTTATTGCAGGCATTTTTTCCCTACTCTGAGAAAGCACTAATGTACAGGCAGTCAATCAAAAGAGTCTCCATCAAAAGATAGAAAGCTGAATCTCAAATCTGAACAAGTCTGTGTCAGAAAAGAGAGGGAGGGGCTTATTTCTAAGTACTTAAGCACAGCAAACCAAACGCTTGCGGCATGGGGGCCCTGCCCTACGTCGCCATTTTCCAGCCTTCTAACAATGAGGCCTTCTCTGAGGCTCCAGAGAAAGAGACCCTCTGGACAGTGAATGGGAGACTTGTTACCCACAAAGAGTAAACTAAGAAGTTGGGACCAGCATTTTCTTTTAAATCAAGGGACACTTTTGTTCTGAAGGACAAAACTATCTCAGAGCAGCCTGCGCCGCCTCCTCCCCCCGATCAGGATGGCAGAGCTCATGAGACTGACCAGGGCCCATGTCATCAACACCTCAGGAATGATCTAGAAGCCAGCCTCGCCAATCAGGGTCTCGGGGTCATCAATTTGGGAGCAAAGTCCCAAGGGCCTTCCTTCCTTCCCAGAGTTTACCTCCTCACATGGAATCCCTATAGAAAATGACAACCATACATCACAAATGGGTGTCCTGCTGCAGAACCAGCTCTCCCAATGTCCCATTATCAGTCTGCTTCCTGCAAAGTAAGAGTACTGCAGTTGCCCAGCAGGGAGCAAAGGACTGACGCTTGGTCCTGAGACCAGTGGGCACTGCTTCTCACCACCAGACAATCTAGTCCTTGCCTCATGAAGTCAGTTTCAGAACTCTGTCTTCCCAGAGAGCATCAGGAGAAACAGGGCATTATTATTTAATATCTTGGAGCACCACAAATGTGCAATTATTCTGAACAGTAACTAATATTGTTCCTGAGACAGAAAGAGTTCGTCACCCAACTCAAAAGACAATACAACTGCTCCGGTGGGGCAGGGTCAGAATCTCCTTCAGGAGATGGGAGGGCTCTGATAAGAGTTGGGGGGCAGGGCTGGCATCTCTGCTCTGGTTAAAACTCGAATTTTACATCTGTCTCTATAAGGTGGGCAATTTGTTATAAAGGTTTTACGGATGGTTCCAGATATGGTAGCAGATTATTAAAGGGAAAAGGAAAGGAATTACTTGGCAGAACTTGCACATCTCAAGTGTTGACCTGGGTTTTAGATTTTGCAACTATAATTTCAGAGGATGTGGAACACACACCAAAGCTGTTTTGGGGGGAGGGAGAAGACAAAGAAAGAGGTGCTGGGCCCTCAGTCCTCACAGCTGCAGGCAAGTGGCAGGGGAGCACAGAGAAGGTGGGGCAGAGCACAGGAGGTGGGGCAGAGCACAGGAAGGCAGCAGTTAGAGGGGCGAGAACCAGCACGGATCGTTTTCCTTCCTAACTGGGGCATACGCTCAAACAGGCTTTTTTGAAGGTCACTAGGGGCCTGCAACTGTTACTGGACAAAGAGAGTCTGGCCGCCTGTCACTGTCAGCCAATATGCAGAGACTGGGATAGGTCCACCAAACTTTGTGAGAATGCCAGGATTCTGCAGAACAGTGAGAGTAGCCTCTTCAAGACTGTTCTGTACTTCCATCTCCAAAATCACAGTTTTATACATGAAAGTTCAATGTAAAAACCATGTTAATCTTTACCTTAAACAACAATAATCAGCATAACCCCAAACAACATTCCAATTCAAAAATTAATCTCCTAAATCAATCCTCCTAAACTACTCAAAATAGGCATCTTTAGGGGTGGGAGCTACACTTACAAACCAGTAAGAATGGGAGACAGGAGGTAAAGGTCACTTAAGACCTACACTGACCAGACCAGCTATGTCCTGTTGGCCCTAGCTTGACTGACTCCATCTTATTTTCACCACATGAGCTCTCATGACACTGGCTGCATCAACACTTTGGCCCTGACATGGCACTTTAGGCTGAGACTCACTGTCCTTCTGTCCAGCAAATCTGTGGCAGACGAAAAATGTGAGGTTTGCTGCAGAAACCTACAAAGTCTGTGGCAGTAAATCCAAGGTCAGATTTTCTGCCCCTTAGGCACTAAGCATGCCATGGCAAGGGAGCACTTTGTGGTCCCCAAATAATGAAATACACCCCAGGCCGTACAGCCAGGGGAAAGTCAAGATTACAAAGAGACTGAAGGTGTCAGCAGAAGAGAGGAGACAAAAAGGAAGGTCGTGGGGGCTCTGAGACAAGCTCCAGGGTGGCAACGCCCTGCTTCTGCTCCTTGCTTCACACCAGCCAGAATCCTAACAATTATTTACTCACCGGCCACTAAGCAAATATCCCTTCATGGGTGGTCTAGTCCAGTCCCTAGGTGGATGGAAGTGGAGAGAATAAGACAAAGGACAGGGTGACATGAGCCCTCTGACCTTTCACCTTGTCACATATTTAAGGGTGGTCTGATTCTCAGTGGGCTTCAGAAAAACCTCCTTGGTCCAAACACACCTCCAGGGAGGTTTGCCTTCTTGTCAGGACTAACTGCAAGGCTCATCTTCACACGGACCCTTCTTCCTCTGCTGATAAGAGCACCTTCCCAACTGTAGAAGCTTAACAGACTTTAGCACAGTCCAGGGAATGTGTTAACATCATCCTCATCTTCCTTCCGTGGAACCTGAGGTCCAGAGAAAGGTTAAGAGACTTGTCTGAACTTCACTAGTATCTAGCATTTACTGAGCACTTACTACCTTCCAGACAAGTGCTCTATTTGGATTCATTATTTCATCCTCATAGCAACCCAGTGCTGTAGGCGTATTATTGTCCACAGGGTACAGAAGAGGAAGCTGAGGGCATGCATGCATCTTGCCCACGCGTCAGCCTGTGCGGTAGGCCAGTAGTGTGTGGAGAAGGGGATCTACCTTCACAGCCCTCTCTGCCACAGCTAGGAACTAGTAAAGGTAGAAGTTGAAGGTCCCAGACTACCTTTTTCACTAGGCCAGTGCTTCTCAAATTTGAATATGCATATTGCACATTTATCTTTGAGGATCTGGTTGTTGAGGGAAAGGAAAGAAGCCATACTCAGTAGAATAAGGAGTCAAATAATTCTGACCTAAATTTCAGAACCATGCCCCAAAATCACACCAAAGAAGCCTGAGCAAGTGGGCTCGAGGTGGTGGGGGTACAGTTTGGTTTTATACATTTTAGGGAGACAGAAATTACAGGGGAGGTCATAAATCAATGCTTGGAAAACATACATTGGTTTGGCCCCAAAAGGTGGGACATCCGGAAGCCGGGAGCTTATGGGTTAGAGGTGGGATTAAAGATTCTCTAACTGACAATTGGCTGAAAGAGTTAGGTATTGCCTAAAAGACCAGGAGTCAGTGAACAGGAATGCTTACAATAAAGGGTCTGTTAATTAGAGACAAAGTACTGGTTTGTTATGTATATTGAGGACCAGCAGGTAGGTCTTGAATAGCCTTAGGCTGCTTAGGGAGTCACAAAGGACGCCTCTAAGAAAGGGAGGGGGCATGATGAGGCACGTCTGACCTCCTTTCTCATGACTAGCAGTTTTAGGGATCCTCTTGGTCAAGAGGGGGTCGAGTCAGTGGTTGAGGGGGGAGCCTTAAGATTTTATTTCAGTTGACACTGTTGTAACACAGATTCTGGCCCCTTGGTCTTAGATACTGGCCTAAGGGTCTGCGTTTTTAAACAAGCTCCCAGATGTCACTGTAATGACGTTCTAAATTATAGATAGTTCTGTTGTTATCTCCGACTGCCAAAATCCCTTGCTCCCCACCACTATGCACAACCGTATCCTCCCCACTCTTAAATATACCTCTCCCGTGGTTGCATCCATTAGGACAATAGGCTTTTATCAGGAATTAATGTAATAATCTTTTGGGGAGCTCTTTCAACACAAAACAATGTTGCTGCAGTTGTAGAAATTCTGATTCAGTTTACAGTACTGGGAGTGGGGCTGGGAATAGCACAGTGTGAGTCCTGAACCTTTCCGGTACAAATCAAGCCATCCTTTTTCATTCACTTTTAATTTAATTACCCAGGTAATCTGACTAACAAAACCCAGAAAATGGGCCAGCAAAAGCAGAGTTCTCCTTAATGGTGAATACTTACCTCGGATAGGTCGGCTTCTCTGCCAATCACACTGTGATTGCACAGGATTGGCTCTCTTGCTTCCATCCCACCCCCCAGTAACAATTTCTTAATCCTAGGCTTCCTTCCTTCTAGCGTAGCTGTCGCCAATATGCATAAATATCAGCCTTTCTGGGAAGGATCAAAACCACTTCTGATCTAACAAGTATAAGACTGAAGTAGCACAGATGTTTTTTCTTTTTCCTAAATCCTCAGCCCCAGCAGTCTAGCTGTTCTGAGCCTTGGCTGAGAAATAGGAATTCTTCCAGAGGATTCCTTTCACTTTAAGGATTTTCAAAGACCAGCTCCCTATGTGGTTACGTTTTTTTCCCTCTGAATTTTTTCTACAATTCCAAAGAAAGCCTCACATTGAGAAAAACTAGAAAGGCATGATTCAATGATGTCAAATGCTCTCAGGATTCCTCCTTCCAAAGTCTTTGTTAATTGTACCCAGTATCTATAGTGATAAATTTAAAGACACAGGAAACAGCGGGATCCCGAAGACACTAGACTATTGTATTGTCCCATTAAGTTGAAACAATGGAGCAAAGTCCTGAGCCTGTCTCCAGGGCAACAGAACATGCCAGTCACAGTCAGGTGGATTTTTCTGATGAATTTTTTTTAAAAATAGAGTTGCACATACTTTGTTATTTTAAAGATGGGAAAGTTAACTCATAAGTATTTGGGCACAATTAAAAAATACTCTGAACCGAAAATATATTTGATTTAATTGCAGTTTTCCATTTTGGTTTTTGCCTATTCATATAGCAAAATAAAATTTCTTATAGCAGGAGATAAAAGACCCCATGGAAAACTCAAAAGCAGCAGATTAGCTGAAAAACTGAATTTTATTTAAATATCTGTTTTAGTATTTAAAAATCAGCCCATCAATTAGCAACACAGTATAATCTGCTGAGCATTGTGACATGCGTGCGGTCTTAAAATCTCTTTCTATCCCCAGACTAATTCACTTTGCTCTGGACATTAGATCTGGAACTTCTAAAAAGCCCAAGGCAATCAAGTATAAGTTAGGAATGCTTGAAAATATGACTGTAAATAAAGGGCCCCCCAGCTCTGTCCAGGGGAAACAGCCAGTACGTCCTGTGCCTCCCCCTGGGGACTCTGCCCTCAGCTTCTCAGCCTGCCTTGTCACTGTCCACCCCAAGTGGCCCTCTGCCCTCAGCTCAGATTCCTTGCCATCAGTTCTTGTGCATGACCACTCAGTTTGGCAGCATTTTTCCTGGCTGACCTCTGTGTCCTCCTCTGAATATGATTTTAAGTGCTTTCTCTCCAGACACAATTATGGTAACTAGGAATAAAAAATTCTGGAGCTGTGCTATCCAATTTGGTAGTCACTAGCCATATGTGGCTGTTTATATAACTTAAAATGAAATAAAATGCAAATATCCAGTTCCTCAGTTGTGCTAGCCACTTATCAAGTGCTTGACAGCCACATGCAATGGATAGCATACAGAACAGCCCCTTCATTGGAGAAAATTCTAGTGAATCGTGCTGACTTACGGGTGCTCCTAGCTCTTTCCCCAAGAAATTCCCCCAATCCAGGTAATGCTACGTATGAAACTGAAAATCCTGAAGTCTGAAATACTCTTGCTAACATTCTCTTTGGATACTTCCAAAAGTGGGTCATCGTTCCTTTAGATGACTCTAGAATGCCTTTGCCACCACTCTGGCTATCTGGATCTCCAAAATCACCTGGCAATTTGGATCATTAGTGAAGAACATTTAGGTTTCAGAACTCACAGCAGCATGGAAAAGAGATTCTAGGAACAGTAAAATACTACATTCGTTACAGCACATTTGGGCAGAGACAGACTATATTAGTTTGCTGCTTATGTGCCTCTTTGTTGGTCAAGTTGCCTAACATTTCACCATTAGAGATTTATTCCTTTGGGTTTTACAGGTATTTTCTTTGTTCTCCACGTACAGAGTAGATGGACTATGCTAGTTAGGGCAGAGAGAGAGATATGGAGGGTATGGAGAAGCACATTGTCAATGCTGTCACTTGACTTTCTTCCTCCCTCCATCAAAAAATAATCCCATGAGTGAGAGAGCAAGAATAAGGTTCTACAGTCTATTGCCCTGTATCATATATCATATCATGAGAAGCTAGTTTTTAAATGTTATCCAATAGATACCCAATATAATGCTGGGCCCATAGCTGCTCATTACATACCTGATGAGCAAACTATAAGTAGTTTCAGAGATAGTTTTAAGAATATTTTAATATGCTAGATAGAATTAGAATTTAATACATTTAAATCATGCTGAAGTGTGTTCATCCATTATGAAGTTAAAATTTTAAGTACCCAAAGCAAGTTTTCTCATACAGTTTTGGCTAAATAAGCAAAAAATCATTCCTTCCACACGTACCCCCCCCCAAACAAGACTTCTTCATTGTATTCACTCATTCATTCATTTATTCAATAACAATTTTAGTGTACTCACTCCTGGATTGTGCAGCCTCTGCAGAGGATACAAAGTTGAATAATACTCTTTAGTCTAGAAGCTTGGAAGGTAACTATTGCTAAAAGAAAAACTTTAGACAAGTTAAATTTAACAAAGTTTAATTAAGCGAGAGACAATTCAAGAATTGGGCAGCCCCTAGAACCTGGCTAGCTTCAGTGAGCTTCTGGAACTGCCAAGTAACTGGATAACATTTATAGACAGAAAAAGGGAAGTGATGTACAGACAATGGAAGTGAGGTACAGAGAAAACATGATTGGTTCCAGCTTGGCATTGCCTTATTGGAACCTGGCTTGAACAGTTGGCTGCCTCCAACTGTGGAGACTGAAGTTTAGCTGCTGTGATTGGCTGAGATTCAGTTACTTGTTACAAAAGTCAACTCCTAAATTAGGTTATCAGGTTTTTTTTATGTATTAAGTTAGGTTACAGTTCTTAGGTAGGACTTATGTGGAGTCTTCTAAGGCCCAAATTTAGTTCGATTTAATACTGTGTAATTCCGATGTGGACCTGCAACTTTTAGAATGAAAGATTCCTGGCCCTTGATATCTCTGATTTCCATCCTCCATCCCAGGTTCCTGAATCTCAGTCTACCTGTTAAAATCCATCTTGGAATGCCTAATCAAGGAAACCCTAAATAATAGTGGTCTTCATAAGATAGAACTTCATTTCTCTCTCAGGTACAAAAAAATAGAGGTCCTCCAGGACTAATATGGTGGCTCCTAGTCTTCTAGAATCCAGGCTTCTGCTTTGTTGTTTCACCAACCTTGGTGTATCACTTCCTAATCAAAGATTTGCATTCTAGATCTGTGGTCCCAGACTGGTAGCAGTCAGGGCCTTGTTAGGGTATGGAGATGAATACTTCAATGGCTGCACAGCAGGAGGTGAGCAGGTGGGCAAGCTAGTAAGCAAGGGAAAGAAGCTTCATCTGTATTAACACCCAGTCCTCATTGCCTTTGGATCACTGCCTGAGCTCTGCTTCTTCTCAGGCCCTACCACATCCCAACATGTCCATGGGTAGAAAAATTGTCTTTCATGAAATAAGTCCCTGATGCTAAGTGATTGGGGGTACTGCTGTTCTAGACAACAGAAAATAATAGCATTCCCTTACTATTTTAGAAAGCTTCCTCTTAACCTTAATGGACAGAACTTAGTCCCATGGCTGTACCTAGCTACAAAAGAAGTTGAGAAATTTCATCCTTTTTTCCCCTCAGGCGTGGATACAAAAGTAGTCTGGAATGGACAGTAAGGGAGATGTCTTGCTGTCTCTGCCACCTACCACATGCTGTGCTTAAGACACTGTCCACTCTAAATATACCACCTACAGATGCAAAGGTAATAATCCATGCCCTCGGATAATGGAAACAAAAGCCATTAGGCTCAAATGATATTATTCACATCACCAACATTCTTTCAATCATATATATTGCAAAGAGCTAATCTCAATTTTTGAATGCTTGCTTGTTACCATAAAATAGGAGTAAAATTGATGTCAGTAGGCATGACTATTACAAACTTTCATGTATATTAAGACAAAACCTTGCAAAAGCAATAACAAAGCCATAAAGCACTAAAGCTATGGAATTCGAACATCTAAGGTTTTACATATTAAAAAAACATTAAATTGGTCATATTGACCATGGTATTTTAAATTTCCAATTATCCTACTAATTGTAAAATCTTAGACTAGGGCATGGAGAATGGGGAAATAAATTAATGTTACCATGAGAACACTAATTTTGTAGACCATAACTTTGAAATAACTCCATGTCTTTAGCTTTTACGCATAAAAGGAAGAAAGCACACCGAGTAGAAATGCCAGAATGTGTTACACAGTTACAAAGTCCGAAGAGGCTTTGATGTTAATACCTGGCAGAGTTAAAAGAGGACCAGTTCAAACCTCACCTGCTGCTAATATTCAATCGGGGATAATTAAACCACCATCAGGTTTCCCAAGCAGACAACAGACAGTTTTTCCTGAGAAGAAAACGGCTTCTCTGTATTTTGTCCAAATAATACCCAAACACACGTAAAGAACTTCTCTCTAAATTGTGACTTATTGAAGTTCATTGTTTATAGCCAGTGTTCCACCTGCTTTCTCCCTGATGACTAACGTCAGATCTAGATCCGAAGCGAAGTCCCTCCTCCTGTCCCAAACATTTCTGAGTTCCCACAGGACCTCCATGTGCTCGTGGAAAAGCCTAGTCGGAGTTCAGGAGATGGCTACAGTGTTGTTTCTTTTCTGAGGCTCACTGGGGTCCCATATTTTTCCTCTGCCCTGGATTGCTAGGTCCATGTGTGCCCTGGCTCCTTGTGCTACCCTGCTGTTAACTCTCGGGCTCCCCAGTCTCGTGCCTCATTGACACAGTCATAGACTCCTCCTGGCTAATGTTCACTATGGAATTGGCAGAGATGCTGAAGCATGACAGCACCATAACAGTGAAACCAGCTTGTATGGAAGCCGCAATCATGCGGCGGAGACTTACATCTCCCAAAGGACTTTCTCCTCCTTTTCCCTGGTAATAGAATCCATAACGTTAGCTGTGCACATGGCTACCCAAAATAAAAGTCACATTTGCCAGGTTCTCCTGCACTTAAATGTAAGAGCATATGTCTAAGTTCTGGCCAATAAGATATAAGAAAGAGAAGGCGTATGCCCCTTGTTTCCACTTCCATCTTTCTTCTGGTGAGAATTTAAATGCAATGACTCGAGCTCCAGCAGCTATTTTGAGCTAGGAGATGCCCTGGAGAATGGAAATTATGCAAGAGGCAGAGAGGGAAACAAAAAGAGTTGACAGAGTTTGCATTTTTTTCAGGCTATAGGATATTATCTAGTTTAGAAGTACCTGCTGCTGAACTGATAAAACATAAAAGAGAAATAATTTTCTTTCTTGCTTGAGCAAGAGATGTTGCATCTTAGTTACAGCCAAGTTTAATACTAACATATGCTAAAAGCAGAACTAGCCATAGTCCAAGTAGTGACTGCATGAATTCATTTTTCATCTTGTCGGCCTTTTATAATCCCCCCAGAGCCCTTTGCCCTCGAATGTCCTGCACTGTACTCCCGTGCTTTGCCGTTCTCTAATCACTTGAGTCTGTCCAGATTCACATGCCCCATATCCTGCTCCTTTATGATCTGCCAGATGACTAGGTAATATGATAATAAGATTTATAATACGTTATAACTGGGAAACAATGGGGTTCTTATTGCAATATAGTGTTGTATAACAGTGGCTTGGGTGACTAGACCCAAGGAATGACTAACATGGGTACCCTGGCAGGTAATTACGCCAGGGATTTTCAAACAGGCAGGCTTTTTGACATTTGATATAACAAACACAGTACTGCAGACTGTCAGGCAGCCCGAGTTTACATATGCAGCATGTCAGATTCAATTAGAATTCCCAGATACTTATCTTAACTTTCTCCTCCTATTGCTGACTAGTGCAAAACCTTACCAATGCTGTTCAAAATAAAATGCATGCAGTGGTAAGAGGAAGGATGGAAGTTGACAGTTTGCAAACTTTCCAAGTTTCTAGAAATGATATATATTTTTTATTTTCTTACCATCGATATCAGAAACAGTATTTGAAAAAGACCCTCATGTCCAACATAGCAATGAGTGTTGAGAAGTCCTAGGTTCCTGCCATAATCTCTGTTAGGTAGCTCTCAACCACTCTAAATAATCATGCCATCTCAGTAAAAAATGGTCCACTGTATATGAGCACACCCCTGACTCCTGGTCCTTCTGAGAAAATTGTGAGTAACACCTCATGCCTTATATCTGGAAATCATGAGGGTAACTCTGATTGATACAGCATCAGATTTCTTACTTGTTCATCATCAAAGCCAAATCAGTAATTATTGGTGAACTGGTAATGGTTTGTAGTTGCTTACCCTCATAGACTTTTCTCCGACGTCTTATAATTTATAGCTAACTAACAGGCAGGGGAGCTCTGTATGTAAGGAAGCTCAGGAGACCGCCTGGGTCATCAATTATTGCCTGAATAAACATCCGCTTTTTCTTAGCCTCCACTGACCTGGCTTCCAGTAGAAACACAGTAATTTGAGTCTGTGTTCTGCACCCCAAAACAACAGCTTATGGAAGATGTGTAATTGTAAACCAACTTCCTTAAAGATACCAGTGCCTTGAAATGCTGGGCTGGTTTTGGAAATTAGGGAAGCAACTAACCTCATGATAAACCTTTTATCTTTCCTTTCCTCACCCCTTATCTTATCATCCCCTTCCTTTTCCCTCTTTCTTTCATGCCACCAAGATTGACCACGATGGACTCCTACCAAGAAATGCCTTTAAAAAACAAAAGTTGTTACCCTGCACATATATAAAGTCCTGACAATTAAATTTGTAAACTCATCCTAGAATAAGTGCCATATACCTCATTGCTGAATATCACTATATTACCTCCAAGCTGTCATTATAAAGTACACAAAAATACACAAGAACAATAATGAACGCCGCTCAGCAAGGCACCATCACACATCAACACAGACACAACTGTGTGACACTGATATCCCAAGGTTATGAAACCTCAGCACGTTGTTTTACAGTGCTGCCAATGTAAGTGCACGGTGGCAAGTTCGCAAACTTCATTGTCAAACCTGATTCCATGACAGCTCTGATGGTCATTCTGGAAAAGGAGTTCCAAAATTGCTTTGAAGGGTGGATTAGGCACTGGTATCTGTGCATAGCTTCCCAAGGGAGTGCTTCAAAGGTGAACACGGTGCTATTCAGCAATGAGGTATGCAGGCAGCACTTTGTCTAGGATGAGTTTGTGAACTTAACTGTTAGGCATCGTACACACACACACATATATGAGTTTAATACATACATATGTCTTAAGCTAATTTTTCCCCTTCTTATTTTCACCTTAAGAAATGTCCCTTCCTAAGCTGACCAAGTTAGAATGACTGTTTCCTGAGCTCCACATCCCAGACACACACAGTATAGAATGGTAAGCGCACTTGCTTGCTCTCAGCCCTCTCCTAGGCATTGTGGGGGGGGGGGATAAGGCATTTGTGCCATGGCTGCCACAGTTAACTGGTAGTCTTGTGGGAGACAACACAGAGGGTATGAAACAATTAGAGAACAATGTCAATTGCAGGTAACTAGCAATGACGCCATGCTATGAATCAGTTGTTGAAATAATGACCTACATGCCTAAAAATAGAACTCAGGTGAGCAAAGCACTACGTGGACAGAGAGATATAAGAATAGGAAATGTGCAGTGGAGGAGATGTGAGCCATGCCAGCTTCAGAGAGTTTTTAAAACAGCTAAAGACAGATATTTGGGTCAGAACTTAATCCCACTGTAGGTCTTTTGTGAATTTTCAGTTTTGAGGCATTGAGCACTGGTTAAAAGGAAAAGGACTATATGTGTGTGCGCCCCTTCTTACTTCTCTGCGAGTGGGAAATACAGCCCAAGAGTGACCCTTAACCTCACCTGCAAAGAGGCCCATAGCCTTCTTTAGCAAAATCCTTCAGGGTGCAAGGATGGGAGGAAAGAGGGGCACTTCCGCTAGAAAACCATCTGAGGGAAACAAGTGAAAATGAAGTGAGGTTTTCTCTTATTCCCAAGCCAAACGATCCATACATAACGTCTAATTCTAATCTTTTTGTAAAATGAGCAATATTTCAGATTGACTAAAGTCAATATTTAATACTCACGAGTTGAGAATAATTTGTCCCTTTGCAAACCTAAAATTCTTGCCACTAGAAAGAAAAATCCATTCTAAAAGGACTAAGATTTTGCTTCTAATTCTATATTTAAATACACGTTGCCTTTAAACGTGGTTTAAATTGTTAAGTCCATTAATTTATGACTTTGTGTTAAATAAGATAGAAAATACCCAGCATACTAGTTGGCCATAGTGAGTGGTGCTCAAAAATGTTACTTTATTATTTTTTTAAAAGACTGTGTAATTAAGCTATAATCTTCAGTGATACGGGTTTATTGGGCTTTCCAAATTTTTTGTTAATTCCCTCATTCCATGTGTTTCCATTTAAATGAGTTTAAAATGCATAACAGGAACTATTTTAAAATGTTCTGTTTTTAAATTCTACTGGACTCTCCCTACAACTCTTACTTATCTCAGGATTCGGAATTACAACTAATTCTCCTTTAAGTACTTTAGTAACCATATTACCCCAGCCAAGATAGCAGATTTGCCATTTATAGTCATTTCCCCAGGTCTTCATTGACTGAGAAATCACTCTGCCGTTGTAGTGTGCATGCAGTGGATGTCTTTTTCCTTCATTTTAAAAGGAACTGCTAGTGACCCCGTTGATCTCTGCAAAAGTCACAGCAAAGTAACTTTTCAGAAAGTTTCAGACTTTCTTTGATAAGTGGTCGGTTAGCATCTTTGGCCATTTGCAGAACACTGCTAGCTTTGCCAAGAGAAAGACTCTTGGTATAAATTACAGGTAGGTGCACCAAATTGTTTTAAATGCAATTAGCCTTTCAAACAAATCCTCTAGTTGCTCCTTTGTGAAATGAAAAATCCTCTTACAAAGCCAGTAATTACTTCCTAATGGATGGGCTTTGCAAATCTGGAATTTAATCTATTAGGTTTGCTTAAAGCAGGTAGACCTGTATTTGCCAATCTGAGGGTTGGTCTTTTGGCTTAATTTTAATTTGAAGAGTAAAAGAATCAAGGCAAGATTGCTGCGATTGCACTCTTGTTTTGGCAGAGTGGATGATGAATGTGTGAAGAGTAACTTGGTGTCCATGGAAGGGAATGTAAGAAGATATGGAGGTGGGCTGAGCAGGACTGTGCCTCACTACGACATGGTCAAGGTTAGAGCATAGCCATAGTTTGAATAGCTTTGATTTTCTCTTTAAATTTACCAGAGAGAGTAATTAAAACTCCAATATTCCACACCACTGAAAAAGGCACCATAAACCTACAACTGCTTCTGTTTACAGTGGTAGCAACAAGTGTACATGAACCAAGCGCAAAGAGGTAGGTAGGCACAGCAAGGAGACATCCAAGTTGATGTAGTAAATCAAAACCACGAGGATGGAAAATTGCAAAATTAGTAGGAGAAGCATGTTTTCCTAACCTGGAGAACATAAAACTAAAAATAAGACCTCCTTCCTCTCAAGAAAGGCTGGACTGTATCCTTTAAATTTATTCTTTATGCCCCTCACTCCCTTGCTTCTGTCTTGTATCACTGCCATCCTAACCTCCAGGGAGGAAAAGAATCTAGCTTTGTCCCTGCCAGACCTTCAAAGCAAACGTAGCCCTTTGTTTCAGGGCTCTTTCTCCTTCACAAAATGCTGATACAGTTTCTACAAATTGAGGCTATCTGATGGTGGGAGTGGGGGCAGCTTTTGAGAAAAAAGAATTTTCCTTCCTGCAACCAAGACAACAGGATAAATCTAAAGTTATCTCCCCCAGTGGATAAGGACTGTGCTAAGTTGGTGGCCTAAAACCTATGTGCTTTTATTTCATTTATTTACTTATTTATTTATTTATTTTTGTGAGACAGAGTCTCACTCTGTTGCTAGAGCTAGAGTGCCCTGGTGTCAGCTGAGCTTACAGCAACCTCAAACTCCTGGGCTCAAGCAGTTCTCTGCCTCAGCCTCCCAAGTAGCTGGGACTACAGGCGCCTGCCATAACACCCAACTAGTTTTTTTCTATTTTTAGTAGAGAGCCTGCTTTGCTCAGGCTGGTCTCCAACTCCTGAGCTCAAGCTATCCACCTACCTTGTCCTCCCACAGTGCTGGGTTTACAGGCGTGAGCCACCACACTAGGTCAACCCTATGCTTTTAAGTGTTCCTTTCTGGGACTTTAGGCCAACCAGTGTAGAAATTTGGGGGGAAACAATCTATCTGGTCTAAATGCACTGGTCCTCTAGCTGTCTAAATTTTCTCAAGATTTTTGGCTGAATGTTCTTCAAGTGATGCATTTTCAAAAGGAAACCTTGGCTTCTAACTGCTCAGCTCAGTCAACCTCTTTGAATTTTCCTCTCGGGTTCTCTAAATGTTTGGTGTGCTGTACGGCTTGAAACTAAGCAAGAGGGGATTTCAGGGGATCAACCAAAGATAATAGGAGGGTTCTGAGCTTGTGTAGTTTAAAAGAATGCTGTTTTCAGAAATTGCAAACAAGAGCACTATTATGAACATTTAATTATTTCTATGAATACATTACAAACTCCTCCATCACTAGAATTTTAATAACTAAAAACTGTCTTCTAATGACATTTAAATGAATTTCATTCCATGAAAACGAGACTTCTAAGTCAGACAGAAAAACAATGGCATTTTCCCCCCATTGGTTTCTCAAAACTGTTGGCTCCATCAAAACAGAAGAGGAATATTTTCCCTAACATGTAAGATATAAGATAAACACAACTTTCATATAGTTTCAAGACCCAAGTCATGTAATAGTCCAGGGCAACTCTAATTGCTTGAAAGATACTGTGAAATCCCTGAAACAAACAAACAAAAAACACCTTAAGAAAAATTTAATACACTTCAGGTAAAAAAAAAAAGGAAAAAAAAAGATACATGAAGGATTTTTGGAGGTAGAAGCATAAATCACCAATTATATAAATGTATTTGTTCTATGTACATACTCAAAATATAAATTTTTGCCAACTGTCCAAAGTCTTAAGGCCTGGGGTCTAAATGATGTTAGATTGAGCTTTAATTATCAAAAGTAAGAAAGTGAACATTTAAAATACATACAACTCTGATTTTTTAAGAGTTATTTGCATAATATGTGGGCTTTTGCTTTTTCTTTCTGATTATACCTGGACTTCGGACAATTGTTCCTTAAGAACTTCCCAAGATGCCAAGTTTTATAACAGAGAGGATTTAAGAGTCGTATCCCAGTACCTGTTTCAGCTTGCGTAAAAATGCTAAATGAGGGTGAGGGAGAAATTTTGAAAAAAAAAATATATGTTGTGATACAGCCTTACAATGGAACAATTTGCAGCCATTCACTATGATTGTTGCAAAGAGTGGTGATGCCAACAAAGTGTTTATGCCAGTTTTTTTAAGGCAATACTCCAAATTTAGATCCAGTATGCATTCCAATATTTAAAAACAATGTGGAAAACAAGACTAACAGGTCAGGTTGGTGGTAGGGGTTAGGGTTGGGGTGGGATTTGTTTCTCTGGCTTTAGGTCCTTAAATATTTTTCTAATGAGGATGTATTATTGTTGTCTTTGTGATTTTTTTTCTTTTTTTTTTTTTGAGAGAGAATTTCTTTCTTTTTTTTTTTAATTTTATTGAATGGTAACTATGTACATTAATACACTTCTGGGGTACAGTGTGGGGTTTTCACATGCAATCCGAAATACTTCCATCAAACTGATCAACACAGCCTTCATGTCATTTTCTCAATTATAGTTTTAAAACATTCTGATTCTACTCTTAGGGAGTTTTTAAATTGTCTTTTTTTTTAACCTTTCCAATTCAACTTTTCTGCCACCCACAAACTCCCCAGATCTTATTTATCTTGGTTGCTAAAGAGGCTAGTGGATTACTTTTAATTACCCTATGGTTTTAAAAGAGAAGAACATAAATATAAACTTATCTTGTGATTCTATTATCTATTTTAGGTTGCATAAAATAATTAAAGTGTTTTTGTTTATGTTTGTTTATAATTTATATTTTTTTCATTGGAGAATCATTGAGGGTACAATGAACAGGTTATCTACTTGCATTTGCTAGGTGAAGTCCCTCTATTAATAATGTCCTGCCCCCAAGAGGTGTGTCACACACCATAGCCCTACAACACCCTCAGGCTCCCTATTCCTCCTCCTCTCACCATGTACTAGCATCATTTGTCCTCATATCAGAATTGAGTATATTGGATTCCTGCTTCTCCAGTTGTGTGATGCTTTACTAAAAAGAATGCATTTCAATTCCATCCAAATTAATACAAAAGATGTAACATCACTATTCTTTTAATGGCTGAATAGTATTCCATGGTATACATATACCACAGCTTGCTAATCCATTCTTGGATTGGTGGGCATTTAGGCTACTTCCACATTTTGGCAATTGTAAATTGAGCTATAATGAACAATCTAGTGTAAATGTCCTTATGGTAATATGATTTTTTTTTTCCTTTGGGGTAGATGCCCACTAATGGGATTGCAGGATCAAATAGGAGATCTAATTTGAGTTCCTTGAGGGTTCTCCATATTGCTTTCCAAAAGGGTAGTATTAGTTTGCAGTCCCACCAGCAGTGTAAAAGTGTTCTCTTCTCTCCACAACCACACCAGAATCTGCAGATTTGAGACTTTGTGATGTGGGCCATTCTGACTAGGGTTAGGCGATATCTCAGGGTGATTTTGATTTGCATTTCTATGATAATTTGGTACAATGAGCTTTTTATCATATACTTGTTGGCCATCTGTGTTCTTTAGAGAAGATTCTGTTCATCTCACTTGCCTATTGATATAGGGGATTTTGGCTTTGTTGTTGTTGTTTTTGCTTAATTTGAGTTCTCTGTAGATTCTAGTTATTAAGAATTATTTTGATTCAAAATATGCAAATAACTTTTCCTGTTCTGATGGTTGTCTATTTTCTTTGGTTGTTGTCTCCATCTGTACAAAAGATTTCATTTTAATTAAGTCCCATTTGTTTATTTTTGTTGTTGTTGCAATTGCCATGGAAGTCTTCTTCATAAAATCTTTCCTCAGGCCAATATCTTCAAGTGTCTTACCCATACTTTCTTTGAGGGTTTTCATTGATTACTGTCTTAGATTTAGATCTTTTATCCCTCTTGAATCAATTTTAGTGAGTGGAGAAAGGTGCGGGTCCAGTTTCAGTCTTTTACACATCCTTATCCAGTTCTCCCAACACCATTTATTGAACATGGATTCTTTCCCTCAGTGAATGTTCTTGTCTGGTTCACCAAAGATCGGGTGGCTATAAGATGTTAGTTTCATCTCATTGTTTTCTATTCCATTCCAGATGTCTGTGTCTCTATTTTGGGGATAATACCATGCAGTTTTGATCATGATGGCCCTGTAGTGCAGCTTAAAGTCTTGTAGGCCAATGCCCCAAGCCTTGTTTTTATTACTAAGAATTGCCGTAGTTACATGAGGTTTTTACTCATTCCATACAAAACAAAGAATTATTTTTTTCCAAATCTTGAAAGTGTGATGTTGGTATTTTAATGGGGATTTCATTGAATCTGTATTCCTTTGGGAAATATAGACATTTTAACAATGCTGATTCTTCCTAGCCATGAGCATGATATGTTCTTCCATTTGTTAATATCTTTTGCTATTTCTGTTCTTAGGGTTTCATAGTTTTCTTTATAGAAGTCCCTCACCTCTTTTGTTAGGTATATTCCTAATTATTTCATTTTCTTTGAAGCCACTGAGAAAGGAATTGTGTCCTTGATTAGCTTTTCATCTTTTCTGTTGTTGGCATATACAAAGGCTACTGATTTGTGGACTTAGACTTTATATCCTGAGACACTGCTGTATTTTATCATCACTCCAGGAGTATTATGGTTGAGTCTTTGGGGTTCTCTAAGTATAAGATCGTATCGTTGGCAAAGAGGGAGAGTTTAACTTCCTCTTCCCCCATTTGGATGCCCTTTATTACCTTCTCTTGCTTAATTGTATTGGCTAGAACTTCCAGCACTATGTTGAATAGTAGTGGCAATATAGGGCAACCTTGTCTTATTCCAGTTCTGAGTGGAAAAGCTTTCGGTTTTAGTCCATTCAGTATAATATTAAGTGTGGCTTTGTCATAGATGGCTTTGATTAGTTTCTTCAGTACATAAATGTTGCCAATGCCTATATTCTTCAGAGTTATGATTAGAAAAGGATGCTGGATTTAGCAAATGCTTTTTTCTGCATCTATTGAGAGGATCATATATATGGTCTTTGTTTTTGCTTTCAACAAAAATGTTCATCCCCACACAAAATATTGGAAACTAAACAACATTATGCTGAATGTTAGGTTCAGGAAGAGATAAAAGAGGAATTTGTTAATTTCCTCAAACATAACAACAATGAAGACACAAGTTACCAAAACCTCTAGGATACAGCAAAAGCAGTCATGAGAGGGAAATTTAGTGTGCTCCATGCCTACCTTCAAAAAACAAAAAGGGAGTGCATCAGCACATTCACAAACCATCTTATGGAATTGGAAAAAGGAGAGCAATCTAACCCTAAACCCAGTAGAAGAAAAAATAGCCAAAATTAAATCAGAGATTAATGAAATTGAAAAGAAATAAAATCATTCAGAAAATAAATGAAACAAAAAATTGTTTTTTTTAAAAACTGTATAAAATAGATGAACATTTGTTCAGACTAACTAGAAACTGAAAAGTAAAATCTCTAGTAAACGATAAAGGGGAAATAACAAATGCCACAGAGTTTCAAGAGATTATCTCTGAATACTACAAGAAACTCTATTCCCAGAAATTTGGCAATGTGGAGGAAATAGATCAATACTTGGAATTACACCCTCTCCCTAGACTTAATCAAGAAGAAATAGATCTTATGAAAAGATCAATTTTTCAAGCACTAGGATCAAAGAAACAATAAAATATCTCCCAACCAAAAAAAAAAAATGCCATGATCTAGATGGCTTTGCACCAGAATTCTATCAAACCTTCAAAGAAGAGTTTATACCCATGCTGCAGAAATTATTACAAAAAAATTTAGGAGGAAGGAATCTTCCCCAGCACATTCTGTGATGTAATCATCACCCCAATACCCAAACCAGGGAAGATCCAACTAAAAAGGAGAATTAAGGCGGTGCCTGTGGCTCAAAGGAGTAGTGCCAGCCACATATACTGGAGGTAATGGGTTCAAACCCAGTCCCGGCCCCAAAAAAGGAGAACTACAGACAAATTTCACTAATGAATATAGATCCAAAAATTCTCAATAAAATCCTAGTTTATACAGCTTATCATTAAAAAAGTAATACATCACAATCAAATAGGTTTCATTCCTGGGATGCAAAGCTGGTTTAACATATGCAAGTCCATAAATGCTATTCACCGTATCAACTGAAGCAAAAACAAAAACCATATAATTTTTTGAATGTGATCCTTCTTAAAGCAATCTCCAGGATGCAGTCCAGGCTTCCTCTTGCACATCTCACAGTAGGAAATGGTTTCATTCCTTCCACCTTTCTCATTTCTTCTGCTTTAAACCATACAATCCTTTGCTGATTTTTTTTTCATTTTTGCATCATAAAATGCTTTTTCCCATTTAGCCTTTCCTCACTATTGGAAGATGATGGTCTTCCCCTCTTTCTTGGATTTCTGTTCCTCACATTGCACATAAGCTGAGGGATACTATTTCTCCTGTAAGGAATCTTTGTCTGTACTTTTTCTCCACTCTCCTAATTTAATGAGTAAAGGATGTAGGTGTTCACAACTGCAAATTCCATGATCCAGAAGAACAACTTTTCTACCATTTGCCGGAGCTCTTTATAAATCCATATGAAACATCCACAGTAATGATCATCTCTGTCTACTTTTCCCATGAACGTTGTGTATTCTAAAATCACTGTCAGTTTTTCAAATTGAGAATGAGAGCCACATCATTTTCATATTACATTGATAGGCAAATAAATCATAATCCTGAAGTTTCTTCTCCTTCAGATCCCTTTGGAAAATCCTTCCTAGAAGCCATAACTATTCCTGTTAAATGTATTTTCACTTCATGCATTCCCTGAACTCTGGATGTCTTCTGACATCAGAGTGAACAGAAAAATCATGATGTTGGATGAGGTCTGACCTAGGATGAGAAATTAATAGAGAGGCACATTTGCCCAATCTATCACATGACTAATATCTATCCTTTCAATCATTTTCTTGTTTAGACTCTTCCTTGCAACTTCATGAAAACATCCAATTTCTAATTCTAATTTGGACTACTGTTGTGTAGACGCACTCACATGTCTGCCTGTCTGAGAACTTCCAGATAAGTCACTGTCAACAAAAAAGAACCCAAACTCTGTACAAACATTTTAAAGAGGTTTATTCTGAGCCACACATGTGTAACTATCGCCCAGAGCCATATCCAAGAGAGTGGATTCACAGTGGTTGGATTACTTTCAGTTTTACACATTTTATGGAGACAGGAATTACATATAAAATCATGAATCAATAGACAGCAAGTGAAGTGTACTTTGGTTTGGCTCTAAAAGGTAAGACATCTCAACATGGGAGAGTATAGCTTGTGTAGGTGTGCCTAAATGTTCTTGAATTTGTAATTGTGAAAGGGAAATGTCAGTGGGTTTTTGATGAAATCATGCAGAGAATTGGGCAACATGTTGCACAGAGCAAAGAGTTTAATGACGGATAAGAAAAAGCTGCAGCAACCAGAAGGGACAGTGGAAACCACTTGCCAATGTAAAGCAAATCTATTCCTATATTCATACTTCAGTCCAGATGGCTCTTATCCAATCAGTGTTCAACTAAAGGTGGTCTCTTGTTTAACTCTCCATTCCAGCTTGGTCAGGTGCCTCAGACTACAATGTGCCACCTCATGTGAACTAGGTTCCACATTATCTGGGACTTTTGGAACTGAATCTTATGGGGCAGTGGGTATGGTGATACTAACATCTGACACAGATCATTAGGCAAAAAAAAAAATAAAGTGTCTAATACCAAACAAAAAAATCCCACAACATTTAAACTTTCGCTTCCCAGGTTGTGAAAACTGAAATAAGTTGGCTGCAGTGTGGTCAAACAACTCCCACAAGTGGTTAAAGAAATGGAGCTTTATCTAAAACTTTGAAATGTTTTAAGTTAAGATAAGGAAGTCCATTAATCAGATACAAGTCAGTAGATGTAAGCTCAGAAGATCTGTTGGGTACATGGAGGATGTGCAGGTGTGGTTCAAGCCCTCCCCAGGCCTGTGAATGAGTTAGTTATAAAGGAAACCTCCCCGAAGGGACGGGAGCTGATGAGGCATGGCTGACTCCCTTCTCATGCCCAGCAATGCATCGTCAGGGTGTCTCTGAGTTCTCCTTGGCCAAGAAGGGTTCCACTCAGTCAGCTGGGGGGCTAAAGATTTTATTCTAGTTCATACCACCCTCTATCTACACAATCCACTCCTCCGCAATTTGTTCTTCTCCCTAGTATGTTTCATTTTTATCAACAGACATTCATCTGCAATCCATCAGCCTACAATTTGTTGGAATCCTCTGTCCACTGGGGTTCCCTTCCAGTCTGTTCACTGTCGCTGCTTTAATCATTTTCTTTTATTTTACTGAGTTCTCTAGAACACTTTGTACTTCTACCATCTTTCACATATTAACAATCTCCCTATTCTTCATAGAAAGGCTATCATGTAAGTGCTATAATTTCCATTTTTGAGATGGACATACGGAGGCCCATAGGGATGAAGAAACTTACCCAGGTCACCAACAGCAAGTAGCAACTCTTGACTACACTTTGTGTTCTTTGGACTTTAAAACTCTCACTGGGCAGCACAGCACTGATTTTTTCCTTGCTTCAGAAGAATACTGGAACTGTGAAAGCCTTACTTAGGAGTAAAGAGGGGAGGGAGTGAGGTAGACAGGACCACATTAGCATATATACCTTGCTAAGGAAATATATCTGGAAGAACAGATACAAATGCAACTGGCCCACAGGCTGGGGAGTAAAGGAAGAGGCAGCATAAAGAAAACCAAAAACTCAAAGATATTTTTGTTGCAAATCCTTTCTTTTGTGATGAAAGCAAGTGCCTGGCTTCCAGCTGTGATTGTATATTTTTTCAGAGAACAAAGCTTTATAATAGTATCTTTGTCCCAACTAGACTGACAAATTAACACTTACTGATGGTGGTCCACACCTCTTCACCACATGGGATGGCAGCTGTTGCCAGCAAGCATGCTGACAGAGAGTTGCCATAAATTTCTTACCCTGAAAATATCTATCTTATATTCTCTATGTGCCATCTTTAAAGTGACAAGGAAAGGTATGTGTATAGAAAAAAATAGATTTAGATTAGAAAAACCACATACATATTTGCTCATTAATTCAACCAAAGTTTATTTTACCATAGCAAAATGCTAGCAACGTAAACAAAACACATATGTGCCAGAGAGAGAGATGTTTATTAATTCTACGTACATTTATAATATAAATTGCATGTGTATATTTTACACAATCATATATACTCATGTTATATGCATATTCAGTAGGCAGAGTTTATGGTAGATGTAGAGGTCTGTAACTTTATCACATACATTATTTGTGCATCCACACCTCCATCATTTGTTCTATCCAACTGTCTACATGTGTCTATATATGGGTCTATATACGTATGTATGTTTGAGTCTATCAAAAATGTTACTGGAGGCTCAGCGCCTGTAGCTAAGTGGCAAGGGCACCAGCCACATACACCAGAGCTGGCAGGTTTGAATCCAGCCCAGGCCTGCCAAACAACAGTGACAACTACAACCAAAAAAAAAAAAGGTAGGCATTGTGGTGGGCACCTATAGTCCAGGCTACTTGGGAGGCTGAGGCAAGAGAATCACTTAAGCCCAAGACCTGGAGGTTGCTGTTAGCTGTGATGCCACGGCACCCTACCAAGGGCAACATAGTGAAACTGTCTCAAAAAAAAAAAAGTTAGTAGAAAAAAGATGAGCTTCTGAGTCAGGTACAATTAGACTTGAAATTCAAATCTCCAACTCAATTAATACATAACTCTGGGCAATTCATTTCACCACTTTCAGTGTAGGTTTCCTTTTTATCAAAAACAGGAGAATGAGAGTAGCTATCTGATAAGAGTCCATGGTTACAACCATGAAATAAGAGTTCACTGAAACATTTAGCAAAGGGTTTGGCATATGGTACATCATCAGTTAGTACAAGCTATGATGATGGTGCTGATTAAGATATATGCACACATTCAATGAAGCATATTATCTACCAAGCGTCTATTGTACTATACAGTATGTATAACATACACTTATTGACAGATACTTGAATACTGACTTGTATGGGATTTATCGGGTATAGTCATCCTTCCTCGTTAGACTATTATGAATATTTTTGAGACAGTGTATGTATATACACATTTATACATAAAGTGTGCATGTGTCTACAATTCAACTAAATTCAGCAAACGTTAATGGAGAAATATTTTGAAGCAATATCCATGTTAGTTCCTTGGGCATTAAAACAACAAACTCCACGTGCTACATTTATACAATAGTCTTGATGCACTGAGGGGGAAAGATGCATAAGTTATAACGCTGTACAAAATGCAAAGCATGGTGTGCGGAAGACGTGTGGGAGAATCAATCACTTCTGTCTTGGAGGACTGAGGGAGGGATTTACAGGCTAGGAGACAATTGAAATGGGCTTTAAAGGATGAAAAAGAGCTCATTAGGGATGGAACAGTAGGGACAGAGAAAAGCCAGTTCAAATGTAGAGGAGCAGATGAGTCTGAAAACAAAGATTAGTGTAGTTTGTGAGTGGCTTTTTCTGTCATCTTACAAAATTTGAACTTTATTCTATGTAGGCAACAGGGAATCTTCAAGGATTTAAGGTAATCTGGATACATCTATATTATAGAAAGTGTATCCATTCAAAGGGTAGCATGAGGGAAAATTGGCCAAAGAAAAATCATGTAGAAGGTTGCTGGGAAGTTATAAAAGAATCATGTTTGTGTAATCTCTTCCATTTAACACAACACATTTATAATTATGTAATTGCTTCTCATGTAAACCTATAAGAATTATCTCAGTATCCATTAGATATATCCTAAGGTCGTTAGGTTGTTTGTCTCTGTCTCCCTAGTGCATTGTAGAGAGCTAGCAAAGAATAAATATGTAGACTATGTGGGTCGAACATGCTAAAGAATATTTATCCCCATTATAGAGACAGGAATGGAGATTCAGAAAACTGAGATCCTTGGTAGCCATGTCTGCCGCCTTGTATGACGAAACTCTTCCATTCAAAGTCTCAAAATATCATCGAGTCTAATGCTTATAATGTGAAAGACTGAGCACCACGGTCATTTAAAAAACAGTGGTTGGCTTAGAAGCAAAGCAAGTTGTATCATGACACCATGCTTCCAAGTATATAGTATACTGTATTCACGTGAGCTCATTAATAGTTACATACTGTAACTGTAGTTACATATGTAGTTACATACTGTAGTTACAGATGTGACTCAGCAAGGAGGCTGAGTCAGAGAGAAAATCTGCACCTTCTGATGACAAATGAATATCTACCTCTAAGTTGTGGGCAAGTCACCCCTCACATGGATGAGTCTGCATTTTCATCAAGTGATAAACTGCTGTTTACTCATATGCAAATGGGAAGGATTATCATACTTGGCAAAAAAAAAAAATACATAGTATAGAGCTTTTTTTAAATCTTTTTTCCCCCTGAGACAGAGTCTCACTCTGCATCATAGCTCACAGCAACTTCAAACTCTTGGTCTCAATTGATCCTCTTGCTTCAGCCTCTTGAGCAGCTGAGCTATAGGCTTGTGCCACATGCCCAGATAGTTTTTCTAATTTTTTAGTAGAGATGGGGATTTTGCTTTGCTCAGGCTGGTCTTGAACTCCTGGGCTCAAGTGATTCACCCACCTCAGCCTCCCTCCATGCTAGGATTACAGGTGTGAGCCCCAGCTTCTGGCCTGTATAGAGTTTATTTTAATTTCAGGTAAACACTGGATACTTTAGATATTAAGGGAATCCTATTCAACACCTGTGACCTTTCTCTGACATTTCTAAACCAATCCTGATCGTGCCCTAGGTCAGACCCACTGTAATCTCATATGTCCTCATACATCAACTCCTATGTTGATACCCATGACAGTTTTAGTTTTGTTTGTACATTATACCTCTCTCGTGAGCTCTAATTACCCTCAACTCTCTTTTGTAATTCCCCCAATGTCTTTACTACTTAGTGAAAATAATGATAGTGCTGATCTGACTGGATTGCTGTGAAAATTGAATGAGTGACTTTTTAAAAGGGCATAGAATCATTCCTGGAATACATGGGCTTGAACTATGAAAGCGCCTCTGTTTATGGATTAAATATTGGTGAATTCTAATAGCAAGCACCATACGATTGTTGGCTGTGATCACCAGAATTGTTACTGTCTTCTTACCCTCCCCAATTATGTTATTGCATTAGCCACAGGGCAGCACCCTAGCTCTCTGCAACAATGTATGAGCATATGTACAGCCTCCAGACTCAGTGTCTGGCACGTGGCAGGGACTCAAATTCTATTTCCAGGCTTTCTTGGCAATACTTACCAAAAGAATTCCTAAAATTCAAGCCATCTCAAACATCATTTATAGCCTTATTTCTGAGGTCATGCTCTAAAATGGAAAGGACCTTGTTCTGCCACTGACTAGCTAACATGACTTCGGACAAGTCACTCCATCATCTTCTGTCCTGCCATGGGGTTTCCTGCTTCTGTCCCTCCATGTACCCCTTGTCCTAATCTGGAGTTTGCTACACCTTCATCCTGCCCCACAACTTGCCTAGTTAAATCACCTCATTTTACAAGGCCAAGCTAAAAATCTCTTTTTACATATTGGTTTTTGCTCTTTGATGTAGATGTCTATTAAACTCAATCACGTTCCAAACTATGAATATCAAACTATGAGTACCTGGCAAATGGCAGGTGCTAGGATATCAGTGCATTTCTGCTAGATATCTATACATGGCATTATATTTTAGCCATGCTGTAATCCTAGGGAATAACTGAGGCTATATTCCACATTCTCAGCTGAGGAAATTGACCTTCATAGAGGCTATTTTTTTCCCCAAGAACTGATAGCTAATGATAAAATTAAAATTCTCACTCTATCCCTTTTTACCCTCAAAGAAACCATGTCCTTTCAAAGGATTTTTCATCTTTACTTCTAACTTCATAATTATTCTTTAAAAATTATTCTGTAATCTGTTCTTTCTGGATTGGTTTTATTCCCTGGATTAGATGAGAAGATTTTTGAGGCTAAGAATTATACCTGATTTAATTGATCTTTGTGTGTTTTGCTTCACACAAAGATGTTGAATAGCTATAAAATATTAACACTGTGCTATCAATTTGTCATTTATATACTTCTTTAAAATGAAATAAAGCAACAAGCAAAAAATAGATGTACACATCTACTGACATTTAACTTATAATTGTTAACTATTAACTTTATAAGTAAGGAATCTGAGAAATAAAGTCACTTAGCCACCAAGTGGAATACTCAGGAATTGAGCAGGGTGACCCTGCCTCTAAAGTTCAGCTCTTTCCATTCCGCCTTAACTGCCCCATATGTTTAAACACCACCAACTGAACATCTACTTATATGCCTCACATGCTACTCAGAGTTAAGAGTAAAGATTTGAGATACTGCCCATATACTTTTGAAGTTTTGGAAATAGGCACCTAAAAAGTTGTTTATTTAAAATCACCAACCATGGCTCGGCGCCTGTGGCTCAATCGGCTAAGGCGCCAGTCACATACAACTAAGGTGGCGGGTTCGAATCCCCAGCCCGGGCCCACCAAATAACAATGATGGCTGCAACCAAAAAATGGTCGGGCGTTGTGGCGGGCACCTGTGGTCCCAGCTACTCAGGAGGCGGAGGCAGGAGACTAGCTTAAGCCCAGAAGTTGGAGGTTGCTATGAGCTGTGATGCCATGGCACTCTACCCAGGGGGATAGCTTGAGGCTTCATCTCAAAAAAAAAAAAAAAAAATCACCAACCATGTATCCATTACAATTTTCTGTGGACATACTGATTTCTTTTATCCATTTATTTTTTTTTCAACAAGTATTTGTTGAGATCTAAGTATGTACTATATACTATGCTTTAAGAAACTGAACCTCCTTTTCCCTCCCATAGTTCAGTGGGAAAAATAGTCAGTGATTCTAGGTGCGAACAGTGTTAGGTAAGAGAACATTCAGGGGTACCCTGAAATGGCCTCAGGGTAGTGCTGGGAAGTAGTGCTGGGAAGGTGTCTTATAGAAGGATTTTGGAAGCTACTGAGACAGAGTATTTGGGAAGATTGCGAAGAGCATTGAAGGCAGAGGGGAAGAAGGTTTACACCTGCTACACCTGTTATATCACATTATAAGAAAGGAAGGAAGACTATTTTCAAGTGCCTGGTATAAGGCAAAGAGGGGCTAGAGAAGTAGGCAGAGGGCAGCAGAACTTGCCACCATGCTAAGCAGTTTGGATGTGACCAGAAGGCAATGGAGAAATTTCAATTGAAATATACCTCGAACCTTCCTTGATGAAGACAGACGAATGGATAACAAACATATGAAAAAATGTCCATCATCCTTGATCCTCAGAAAAATGCAAACCAAAACCACCCTAAGGTATTACTTAACCCCAGTAAGGATCGCCCACATCACAAAGTCTCAAAGCTGCAGATGCTGGAATAGATGTGAAGAGAGGGAACACTTTTACACTGCTGGTGGTGCTGCAAGCTAATACAAAGTTTTGGAAGGAAGTAGGGAGGTTCCTTAAAGAACTCAAATTTGAGTTTGAGTTTGATCCTTCCATTTGATCTTGCAATCCCATTACTAGGCATCTACCCAGAAAGGAAAAAAAAAATTATTTTGTCATAAGGACATTTTCACTAAGCTATTTATTGCAGCTCAATTTACAATTGCCAAAATGTAGAACTAAATGCCCACCAACCCAGGAATGGATTAACAACTGTGATATATGTATATCATGGAATACTATTCAGCCATTAAAAAAGTGAACGCTTTACATCTTTTGTATTAATCTGGATAAAGTTGGAATATATTCTTCTTAATAAAGTATCCCAAGAATGGATGAGCAAGAATTGAATGTACTTAATTCTAATATGAAGGCAGTAGATGATCTAATACAGGTGGGAGGTAGGGGGATGAGGGAACCGGGGAGAAAGGAGGAGGGAGGGGATGGAGGATCACGGGGCATGGCACACACCTCTTGGAGGCAGGACACAATTATAAGAGGGACTTTATCAGGCAGACACAATTAGTGTAACCTAATTCTTTGTTCCCTCAATGAATCCCAAACAATAAAAAAAAGAAGAAATATACCTCGAGTCAACTTAACCTTTCAGAACTAACATCACCATAGGAAAACTAACTCTATCTACTTTTCTGTTCTATATGTTTTTAAAAATGCATGCATTTATATATGAATTTGTACATATAGGCATGTAAAAACATCTAAAAGATTCAGGGCTTGCTGATCCCAACTGCAAGATTGTATTGCAACCAGTCTTAATTTTTACAGCCCAGGTTGAGTTTTCAGTTTCACTCAAAAAAAAAAAAAAAAAAATCACCTTATTTTTTGTGCCTTGAGTGAATTTCAGGGCCAAATAATGTGAGAGAATGGTAAAAAGAGGTTTACGGTGCCGTATTCACATCGCTTTCCTGATTATAATCATACCACAAGATGCTATTCCAGAAATTAATTATTTTATTGCTACTTTGTCATTTTCAAAGAGATGGGAAATTAAAAAAAAAAGTCTCACGTGGGTACATGGTTTCACAGTGACCTATGGGGGATGACTTCAATATTTTTTTCTTTCTTTTTACACAATCAATGTTTCTTTTAGTTAGAGAGGGGCTTCAATCTATCAGGCTGCTGTGAGCACCCCTTTGAAATCTTCAGGGTGATAATGTAAGTGAAATAGAAATGGAGAGAAGGAAAAGGTCACATCCTTGGAAATCTTTTGTGAGAAAGGATTTTCCTGGCTGTGTAATAAGACGGCACAGAGGGGATCAGCATTACAATTAAGTTTGCAATCTCGTTGTACCTAGTGACTCCTTCTAAATATTATCTCTGTCTCCGTAGTTTCCTTGCAACAAGAAGGGTGATGAATTCCTCTGACACTTTTAAGCTGTGAGAGGTCTTATTTGGCCCTGAAGTGTCAAAGGCATCTAAGGGAAATAGCGTTTCTTTATTTAACTTCCTTGTCCAGATCCATGTCTGTAATTGCACAAGAGTTACCGATGGCTTTCGAGATTCATTAAGATTCCTCAAATTCCCAGGCCATAGCATCTCTGCTTAGCAGAGAATAGTGTGGAAAAAACATGGAGTTTGAAGTCCAGCAGTCTTAGGTTTGAATCATTATGTTGCCACTATTTAACTGCAAGTCACTCAACACCTGTGAGTCTCAATTTCCTCAGTTAGGCCTTTAGTTCTGAATTAGCTGGGGTGTGAAACATGCTGGTGGGGCCTCTCTGCAGTCTCATCAGTATATGAAATTGCCTTCTCACCCCCTAGTCCTCTCACATCTTCAGGAATGCCCTTTCCTCTTCCCTGGAAGTTTTAGCCATTCATAAGACTCAGCCACATCCTACATATGGTGAGGATAGTATCTGTCTTAGTGCAAAGGATAAAAAGGGGAATAAGGCATTTTTGTGACCTTCAGGGATCTTTCCACTTAGAAAGAGAGCAAGTATATGTGTGTCTAAATCAAGCACGAGGCTGAAGGAATTGAGAATGGTGGAACCAGAGGACAAGGAGGTTAATTTCAATTAACCAGGACACTGGATAAGCTTTCTAGGAGGGAATTATCAGGTCTTACCCTTGAGGTACGAGTACGGATTAGACCAATAGACATCAAGAAGGAGAATGTAGGCCCACCATCCTTTATTTGTAATTCCAAAGTCCAAAAATCTCTTAAAATTAAAAGTATTTTCATAGCTCACCTTGTAGTAAAACTTAAAATGAACTGACATGCTAGCACCTTCATTAATTCAGCTTAGTGTGAATATTTATATGTTGTGTTCTAGAGAGATGAATATATTATGATAACCAGGATGTTGTCTCAGTCCCTACCGAGGACACTATAGGATGTCTTTATGAAATGTTTCTCCCCTCCCCAACAATTCTTTCATGCATCTGGTCACATTGGTTTTAGATAAGGGATGTATTGTAAGCAGAGAGAACAATGCTAACAATGGCATGGATAGAAGAATATTGAGTCATGAATGGACACGGAGAGTGGCAAACCACTCAGTGGATGAGTTGGGTGGAAAATCATGTGAAAGGATTGCATTCACTCAGTGGACAATAATTGTTGAACACTTTCTGTATCACGGGATCATTGTAGATAGTGAGGATCGAGCTCTACGCATTCCAAATCATTATAACGTGGTGCTGGGCTTCCTTTCTAAGTTCCTAATCGTTCCAGGGTGCGGGCAGTCAAGCAGTGGTCCAGGTGGTAGTGCGGGATGATGTGTAATGGACACAAAGAGAAGTTAAATATTTTGCTCAAGATTTTGCATCTAGTAAGTATCAGGGGCAGGAAATTGAAGTCAGAGGACTGCATTCTCACTACCCCACTACGTTATTACTATATTTAGAAACCTCACCTGTAGGATTTGATGGCAGTCACAGAAGGCTCGGCAGAAGCTGTTTCACACAGTATTACTGAGATGTGTCACTGTAGAGAAGAGGACCAGGTTACTGGGTTGGGATTAATCCTTTGATGTGAGTGTAGGCAAGTAGCACCAGGTGAGAATACGGTCTCACAAGTTCAGCTGCCTGGTTTCCACTCCTTACTTGGCCATTTACTAGCTGGGTGACCGTGGTGGAAATTTAGTTCCTTTTCACCTATTTTATCTCAATCCCCAATTTGGAGTAATAATAGTATCTGCATTGTAAGGATTAAATGAATTGCAAGATGTTAAAATCTTGGGGCAGTGCCTGGCTTAGACCAGTGTGACCAAGTCCCTGCTCTCATGTTGGCCACTGATACTGCTTCTTCTACAATATTTGGCACATTTTCAGATTTATATTTGTTTAATATCCACTCCTTAATTCCTCTGGGAATTATAAACACCAGGATCCTGGGCTCCACTCTGTTCTGCTCAGCACTGTCCCTGATTCGAGTACCGCAGACAGAGAAGGTCTCAGCAGACACACACTAAATGATGGATAAGTAAACGCATGAAGGGTCTAAGCAGGTAATGATTCAGAATGTGCCTCTAACAGACAAGTCATTTAGCTTCTCTTTTTCTTTGTCATTTTCCTTTTTTTTTTCTTCTACTTTTTGTCTTGGAAACTTGGGACACTAAATGACTTACATCTTAAAACTTTTTTTTTTTCCCCAGAGTGGTCTATTTTTGAGCTGAACTCTTGCATTGATTTAACAGAAAAAGTTTCCTAATATAGACACCCAAGACTAATTGCATTGTCTAGGCACATTGGATAAGGATTTAATTTCACACATCACAAACGATCAGCATCAAATTGTCAGAGTCGTATTTCAGACCTTCTTTATGGAGATCTTTAATCTTCTCAGCCCACTTTCACAGCCTGCTACTCTGCAACAAGGTTCAGTTAGAGCTTAATGGGGAAAAAAGAAAGGTAGAATGACAAAAGAGAGACTAAATGGTCATTCCATCACTGATTTCAGGAAAGCACGCGTGTCCCCCAAACTCCTGCAAGGTTAGATCCGAGTTCAGGCAGTGTCCCAGGGAGCCGCCCATGAGCGTGTGCAGCCTGGAGCACCGGCCTGATTTTATCCATAAAGGCTCCAGATGCAGGCTACAAAACAGGGATAAAGCCAATCACTTGTATCTTCAGGGACCCCGTGTTCTCTACTTTTCAAAAGCTGACATTTTTTAGAAGTTCAGAGGCTAAATCCCTCCAGCAAAATCCCACAGTGCATTTCTAAAAAGCGGTTGGAGTAAGAGACTTAGCAGTCTGCGATGTGCCACCTTGCTGCTGCTGGAGGCTTCCGCAGGGCAACCAAAAGGGACAATTCCACCTGCAGGTTTCACTGCCCCATGTGTCTCAGGTTGGTCTCTTCTCCGTTCTCATTGACTGTTTCTCCGGATGAGATCTGTAATATCTTTTAGGGGAATGCTTACTAGAAAGGTTTCTGCAGACTCTCTCCTCCCCCCTTCCCTCTAACAATACCGCCCTCACACCTCACCACAGTAATTTTTCTAAAATGCAAATCTGCTTATGATTCTTCAAACCACCCCTTTCCCCAAACAGTACAAAGTCAAAATGTTTTACCATGTCAGAAAATGTTCCTAAATTTGAAAGTCTACCATGTTCTGAAGCTTTTTCACCCACCACACTGAGAAATATCTGAATCTCCTCCCCGGCCATGATGACTTCCTTTTCCACGGCCTTTTACAGGTTTTACTTTGCCTCAGTTGGATAAGACTTTATTTTGACCTCACAGATCTGTTTGTTTGCCTGTTTTCCTTTTCAGGCTGTGATCTTCTTGAGATCTGTGACACATATCACAGGTCAGCTGCAGTCAGTTAAGTCATCCACAGGCAGATATGGGCTGATTAGGTTGAGTAGGAAGGCTGATCCAGTCTGGCCTCCCTCAGCTGTTGAGGGCTCCACTGGCTATCGCTGGTCTAGGAGGGTTTTGACCCGTGTACATGGGCTTTCTTCCACATGATAACTCATCCTCCAGTAGGCTAGTCCAGCTTATTCTTATGACAGTGGCAAGGCTTAAAAAGAACAGAAATGTTCAAGGTCTCTTGAGGCCTATGCTCAGAGTGGGTCAGCTATCATTTCCATCACTTTCTATTAATTATTAGCCAAGGAGGTCAGAAGGTCAGCCCAATTAAAAGAGTTGGGAAAATATACTTCATGTTTTGGTTAAAAAAAAAAAAAAGCCACAAAGTTGCAAGGGTCAGCATTACAGGGACCATTTTTGCAATTGGTCACAGTGATGTCCAAGTATTTTTTTTTTCTCTGCCTCAAATTGGAAACATAAGAGTTACCTTGGCCACACATTAAATACACAAATACTAACAATAGCTGATAAGCACAGCAAAGATATCTGACATTACAGATAAGCAAAACAGGCTGAGATGACATTTGCTTGGGAGGTCAGGAGTTGGGGGCCAGCCTGAGCGAAACTGTGAACCACCATCTCTACTAAAAATAGAAAATAAAACAAACAAACAAACAAACAAAAAACTAGCTGGTCATGGTGGCAGGCACTTGGACTTGTACAGGACTACTGGGAAGTAGTCCTCTTGCTTAAGCAAGAGGAATTCTTGAGCTCAAGAGTTCAAGGTTGCCATGAGCTATGATGCTATGGCACTCTACCCAAGGGGAACAGAGTGAGACTCTATGTCAAAAACCAAACAAAATCAGTGTGCAGACTATAGGCCTCAAGTGGGACAACCCTGGTGTTCCATATTTTGTGAGTAAATCAAACCATTCTTGGCTATTCTCATGTTCCTTCCCTGAGTACTTGGGAAAGTACTTGGTGCGGAACAATGAACGACCTATTCGTGGTATAATTTGGCTGACTTGTGTAGTGATTAGAATTCAATTTCTTTTCTTTCTTTTTTTTTTTTTTTTAAAGCCAGTCAAATTTAGCAGTGGGGGGTTGAATACCAACTTTAGTGACATGACTGTTGATAAGCTCTGGTAAACCACTACCATCGGACCAGCCAAGAATTCAATTTGTAATTACTACAATTTTTGAAAAGCAAAAGAAATATTTACAAGGATGTTTATGAGACCACTGTTTTAAAAGAGTTGTGTGAGAAGGGATGTTATCAATGACCATAACACTGCACAACAGCTAACACCTCACGTATTAGATGCCATGAGAGACGGACAGTCGGGTCCCTATTTTGCATATAAAGAAAGAGGCACAGAGAATAAAGAGAGGCCCAGGGTCACACAGGTGCTCCTTGAGAGAGCCTGGGACTCAAAAACAAAGATTTTATTTTCATATTTTACATTGTGCTATGCTCGTCTCCTGTATTTCTTTTGTATTTAAGAGGCCATTGGAGTGACTTACTTCTAACCATCGCCCACTTTCTAGCCATTGTCTTGTTACTAACGGTTTTCAGAGAAGCAACCTCTATGCAAGAGATTTAGTGTATGTGAAAATATTTTCCAGTTTATTCATTCTTACAAGGACAAAAGAGTCTCTTTTTTTTACAGCCACATTTACTGTTCATACTGTCAGTACATTTCACATTCTTCATGCAGTTGATGCTTTCTTCCGAGATACCAATCAAAAGTCTGAAAGTTTATTCCTCCAAATAAACACTATCCTGAAAAGTGGGGAGGGGTGAGTTCTTATCCTTGAAATTGTCAGCTCTTTGTTAATCCTAAGAGCTGAAAATATTTCAAGTCAAACATGGCCACCTACCATCTGGCTGAGTTAGAAGTTGACTTAGTAATCTCCTTATCAGCCAAACAGCTGGAAGTCCAGATAAGTCCCATGTGCAAGAAGCCAGTGTCAACTTGTTTCCAGATAATAGCAGTGAGAAAAAAATATATTAGAAAAGAAGGAGTTCATCAGGAGGAATTAATCTGTGAATTTTGCTGGCGTGCACTGAACTCTCAGTACTGGTGAATTTATCATACACTGAACCAAGGGGGCTTTTGTGTGTCATACCAGGATGCATTATCTCCATATGTGGTTTTCAAAGTGTTTTCTGGCTAGGAGTTAGCTCAAAACTCTTAAATGCAATACTCCTATAGTTTGCTATGTGCAATAGACATGTCACTGAAAACTTGCCAGAAAATTGATTTTTTCCCCTTATTGTAAACAAAGACCTCATTGAAATACACCAGGGAGGAACGTGCTAGTTAACGAAATCCTTGTGTAATGTGAAAATTGCTTTTTCTCTTGAGAAGCAGTACTTCTTAATGTACCTATTTGTGACTTAAAATTACAGTGCAATAACTTTTATGCAGCTGTGCTCATCTGTGTACCTTAGGGCACCTGGGGAAACTTCATTAATGACAATTTAGTAATAAGACTTTTCTGCATACCTCCCACAGGCCAAACCACTTGTGAATTTTGCAACTTGAAAACATCACACTTGTTATCAAAGTGATAATGTGTAATTCTTATCTAACTCTTCAATTAAACTGTGACTGACTAGTTGAAAGTCAAAATATCCTGCAATCCATCCTCTGAATTGCCATTGAACGACAGAAAGACATAATTACAGATAACAGAAACATTGTTATTGTCAATTGATACAGCAATTTAAACACCAACTTGACATGGTCAGTCAGATATTCCTACACTTAGACTGAAGACAGTTCTGAATAGAAGAATGAGTTTTGGAGTTGGATAATCAACGACCAGTTGTCACATGTCTTTGAGCACCAGTTAGCTCATCTGTGAAGGACTTGGCATAGATGCTGGATAGATAGTATGTACTCAAAAACAAGTTGCTGTTGCCATTTTGGCTGGTGTCATTGTTATAGCCCATGCAAATTCAGAAAGCCCCGAGCTCATTCCTTCAAAGAGTCAGTGGCCAGCACTAGGTGGGAGGAGCTTAATTAAGGCAGGCTTTGCAGCTATAGGAGGCTTCCTATTTCGTGCATTCTTGTTCTTTAAGTTGTGGGATTTCATTGCCTGGTTTAATTTTATCCCAACAGTAGTGTTTCCCTAGTCATTCCTCATAACACGGGAAGGGACCTGATCACCTTTAGACCACTGATATGGGCTTCATGGTCTTTTATATGCAAATACTTAGGCTCTGAAGTTCCATTTACTAATTGGATGAGTTAATTATTTAACTTTTTAATTCTCAGACTTCTCACCTCTAAAACAGATATTTTTTTTAAAAGCGTCTTAGGCTCCGCGCCTGTGGCTCAGGTGGCTAAGGCGCCAGCCACATGCACCAAAGGTGACGGGTTCGAATCCAGCCTGGGATGCCAAACAACAATGATGGCTGCAACCAAAAAACAGCCGAGCGTTGTGGCGGGCGCCTGTGGTCCCAACGACTTGGGAGGCGGAGTCAGGAGACTAGCTTGAGCCCAGGCATTGGAGGTTGCTGTGAGCTGTGACGCCACAGCACTCTACTCAGGGGGACAGCTTGAAGCTCTGTCTCAAAAAATAAATAAATTAATAAAGAGTCTTAGAGTTGTTGAGATTAAACAAAATAAAATATTTAGCAGACTACTTAGTGCGTAGATGGCACATGATAAATGGTGGTGGTCAAAACATTCAGGAGGGACTGCTTACCACACCCTGCATCCAGCTTCCTGGACTCTGAGTGATCCAATGACTGTTTCTTTAAAGAGATCATTGGATTTCTTGGGGGTGGTTTTTGGTCACTTTTTGACTTTCAGGCTATACTAGTATTACTAGTACTATATTATAGTAGATATAGTACTATATTAGTTTTTATATTATATTACTAGTACTATATTAGTTTCATATTTACAGTGTTCTTTTTTTCTTTTGTACATTTGACAATCCCGTTAACACTGAGACCTATTTAATCTTGGTAGAGAATTGACTTTTTTTCCCAAGGGTTTTTTTTTTTTTCAATTTCAAGAAATACTAAGAGGATACAAATGTTCTATGTAGCAGACCAAATAGCTCATGGGAAGGAGAAGTGAGACTTGTAAGACAACAGGTGGAACATCTTGGTACTATAACACCTTGGTGATAAAGACACGGGGAAGGGATTCAGCTCTAACACAAGAGCACGTGAGAGAAGAAGATCAGTGGTTGGCAGTGTCTACACCTGTGGTGGGAGTAGCCACGGGATCGTGCTATAAGAAGCTGCAGAAGAAGGCAGTCCGGGAGCCGCATTCTTTCATGACTCGTGACTTGCTCACTCTGACCCTTTACTTCTGCTTGGAGGGCATCTGTCGGGGTCTCCCTATGAAGACTGCTAAGATTCAGTCTCTTACTAAGACTGTGTTTCTCTCTCCCTCTCCCCCTTCTGCTAAAGTGAATAGCCCTCAAGCACCTAAGGGGAGTTGTTCCCTGGCAGGGTAGCAGAGCAGTCCACATCAGACAATAGATAAGCCAAGGCCGGGACCTGGCCGGTCCTGGACCCAGCAGTTATAGGTTACATGGACTGCTTGGCTAATGCTTGAGTGCACCCATCCTCCAAATAGTGTTTATTGTACCCATTAGGTAGGTTTTTGCCCTTCCCCTCCTCTCCCTCCCCCAGGTTGATTTCCACCGAGTTTTGAGTTTTACCTCCCTCTGTGCACATCAGCAGGTCCCAGTCTAACAGCAAATACAGGTGTTAATTCCACTTGTTTCTTGAGTACTTCACTTCGGAGAATGGTCTCTACTTCCATCCAGATAGTTGCACAAAGTATTAGTTCATCTTTTAAACGGCTAAGTAGTACTCCGTGGTATACATATACCATTTATAATAAAAGTGCAGAGGTTGTTTCTCCACTTGAAACTTTTAGCCTCAAAGCAATTTTCGAAGGTGTCACTTTTTGCTTCTCTAATCTCATCGCCTGGATGTGACATCACTCTGCTCCCAGCTCAGTGAACGGTGCACATTTCTCTAAATGTCTTCCTCTCAGACTTCAGGGCCAGTGCGGAGAGTTGGCTCTGAATGTGTTTCCTCCTGTGGTTGTGTCACCAACATCCTTTAAGGCTCAGCACTCTTCTCCTGTGACTCTTTCCTTGCCTCGGGCTACTCACCAGTAGCTGGGTTATCCTTTCTGCACTATTTACATATCAACAAGTGGCATTGAACTTGACATTCTAGCTCATTATAATGTCACCAGGCATGCTTTACAGATTTCATATTGCCATTGGCTAGCAAGCCAGATCTCATCGGCTCCCTGTCTTTCTTTGTCTTCTTCTGTGTGTTTGTGTGTATGCAAGTGCACACACATACATGCTTTCTCTTAATAAAGAAGTTCTTCAATATCATGTGGATTTCTTCTTTTTCTTTAAGTTACCAGACTCCAGGGTAAATGCCACATGATGTAAACAAATTAGGGGAGTTCCCACTTTACACTTTAGTGAGCGGGCACATAGTCCCATGGACGAGGCGGATACTAGAACAGACTTTTCCTCTAAAGAGTACAATGTGTATTCACAGCTGTAAAATGAATACACCATTTACTGCAAGACTGTTAGCTTTACTCGTTGTATGTGCTGTTTTACAAGTGACTTTATACCAAAGTGATTGAGCTCAACCTTCCAATTTGTGAAGATTGTTCATTAAAATTATTTCTCATTCATTCTAAGGAATAACCCCCCAAATTAATAGCACAGTCTTAAAATTTAGTTTGAGAAAAGGTTTTTACAGAAATGCCTTTGTTTGGATTCTTGTGAATTCCACGTAGTCATCCATGCCTTGAGGTTGATCATAGGCTACAATGTTTAAATGAATAATTATTGCTGTTGAAAGCTAATAGGCTCAAAATTATTTTTAACAGTTTGTTATCAGTTTGGCTGTACAAAAGGCTACTATTTATATATTTCAAAGAAAATATAGAGTAATATGTGTATAAAACATTCCTATAAAGGAATCTTCACCTATGAGATATAATTAGAGATCATTTTGTATGTTATCTGTCCTAATCACATTTTTAATCTAGAAAATATCACTAATACCCAGGGACACTTGATAAAAAAGTGTGTGTGTGTCAGCAATTACCTAATCATAGTATTACAACTCATTTGTCTTGCATTGATTTCCCTTTGGCTATGAGCAGGTCTTTACACACATTTACACTCTTCTTACCCACACAATTGGAAACTATGAGGTTTTAAATTATTTTCACTTTAAGAGATACTTCATACATCCAGCAGAACTATTCTGTTTACCTATCACGTACTTTAATAAACAGAATATTAATAGTACTATTGAACTGTGCTTCTAACTTATCATTTATTTACATTTTATTTTACATTTACTACATTTGTGAATATATTTATATAAGTGTGTCATGCTGCAGATGTTTGTCTTCACTTATTTTTTAGCCAGTTTGTGAGAATCGTACATGTTGAATCATATGATTAGAGTTCATTCATTATTAATTTTGTATAGTATACTAGTACATGAATAAACTACCCATAATTTAACCATTTTCTTGTTGATAAACATTTGAATTCTTTATTCTTACTGTTATGAATAACAGTGCTATTGTATAAACATTCATATAAATATCTTCTGGTAAATAAAAGCAAAGTACTTTCTATGGTATAATTCCATAATTACTAATTGTAGGGTATGTGTGTGCAACTTCAGACATACATGATAATGGCAAACTGTTTTCTAGACTAGTTTTACCTATTACATCTTTATCAGTATAAGTAATTATTGCTCTATAATCTTGCCAGTGCTGGGTATTGCCAGATATCTCACATTTTACTAACCTGGTGAGAATAAACTGGTATTTACTTATGGTTTTTCTTTTTTTTTTCTTTTTGGAGACAGAGTCTCATTTTGTCACCCTCAGTAGAGTCCTATGGTGTCATAGCTCACAGCAACCTCAAACTCTTGAGCCCAAACAATTCTCTTGCCTCTGCCTCCCAAGTACCTGGGACTATAGGTGTCCTCAACAACACCCGGCTATTTTTAGAGATGGGGTTTTGCTCTTGCTAGAGCTAGCCCCAACCCGTGAGCTTAGGCAATCCACCCACCTCGGCCTCCCAGAGTGCTAGAATTATAGGTGTGAGCCACCACCCCCAGCCCTGTTTTTTTTTGTTGTTGTTGTTATTGTTGTTTGTTTGTTTTAAATTAATGAAGGTAAATACTTTTCATGTTTAGTGAGTGTGCTCGTTTCTTAGTCTGTACAATGCCTGGTCATGTTTCTTACCTCTTCTATTGGTTTCTCTTACAGTGATAATAATCCCTTGTATATTACAGACTTCAATTGCTTATGAGTTAAGGCTTTGCAAATTATCTTATTCTAGTTTGAGTCTTGCACTTTTATTTCACTTATGATAACTTTAGAATTTTTAATGTTAGTATAATTGAATTGACCCAATTTTTCCTCAGTGAATCATGTTTTGTGTGTTTTATCTTAATAAATATTTTTCTACACTAGGGAGATAAAGAGACATGCCTACTTTTTCTTTCAATAACACTGAAGTTATACTTTCCAAATTTTAATTTTATAATCTATCTGGAATTGTTTGAGTATGTAGTAGGGATTATTTAATATTTTAATATTAACCAATTTTGCTTGCACCATGATAGCATTTATTGAGAAATGTATTTGTTCCCCAAATACCTGTATTTTCATTCTGCTACATATAAAGTTTCTACATATCCATGAGTCTGTCTTCTGAGTTCTCTATTCTGTTTTATTGCTGACTTCTCTATTTCTACATCAACGTCTATAACAATCTATATATTGATTATTTTGGTTTTCTAGTAAGTCTTGATAAGTGAGGGGGAATATAAATCTATCTGGCCTTCTGCTGTCTCATATACAATTATTTTAATCACTTTGTGAACTAACAAATCAAAGCTATGTAGATATTTATTGGAACATCTACCCATTGATTAATTTGTAGATAACTAATACCTTTAAGTACTGAGTGTTTCACAATAAGTAAAAGAATTACTCCAATTATTTATATATTTTTGCATTTTACTTTTATTTCATATCTCTCTTGAAGTATAATTGACATACGAGGAACTACACACATCTGAAGTATGTAATTTGATAGACTTTGATATATGCAAACATTATAAAACCATTACCACAACCAAAATAATGAACATATCCATCACCCTCAAAATTTCATCATGGCTCTTTCTAGCCCTCCTTCTCATCCTAGTAAATTTTAAATGTTCTGCCTATGTATCTCCTGCTATGACCATAAAATGTTTTAGCATTTTCTTGGTTCTCCATTATGCAATCTTATAATCCTACTTCTTAGATTCTGTTTTAGTCAATAAATAGTATTCATTAAATAAATTTTCTATCTTTTTAACCACTGGGCAATGTCATATGTCTAGCACAGTGATTCTCAACCTTCCTGATGCTCCGACCTTTTAATATAGTTCCTCATGTTGTGGTGACCCCCCCCATGCATGAGAAGCAGTGTCTTGGTTCCTAAGACCATTGGAAATATGTTTTTTCCAATAGTCTTAGGTGACCCCGTGAAAGGGGAAAGGGTCATTCAACCTCCAAAGGGGTTGTTACCCCGAGGTTGAGAACCGTTGCCATCTTTTCACATTGAGTAGTGGCTGCTTAGTCACTGTGTTCTTTTTTTTTTTTTTTTTTGAGACGGAGCCTCAAGCTGTCCCCCTGGGTAGAGTGCCATGGCATCACAGCTCATAGCAACCTCCAACTCCTGGGCTCAAGTGAGTCTCCTGCCTCCGCCTCCCAAGTAGCTGGGACCAC
>CAUYQV010193022.1:0-29870 GCA_963574575.1 Galagoides demidoff | reverse complement strand
ATTTTTAGTGCATTATTGTATGGAACATGGTTTGTTTCAAAATGATGAAATATTTCTAACCATTTGTTCTCTATTGTGATTTTTGCTGATGCCCAAGATTTAACCTTTTCCTTATCAATATTTTTTTTAATAATGATACCTCGTAAGTCGTAAGTGTCACTTTCAAGGCCAGTGCTAGACTTTTTGCCACCACTATAAAAGATAGATAATATGAGTACTGTCTGCTAAATTCATGAAATAAATAAATAAATTACTTACCTAAATTATCTGAATAGCTGATTTGTTGACATCACTTGTTTAACCAGCACTAGCACACAGTACGATATGTATCATCTGAGAGACAGTTACAAAATGTTTTCATCATTGCCAATGCCAAAAAATGCCAGTGTTCACTAAGTCCAAACAATGGTGGTTGAATTCTAACAACTGATCAATAATGTGAACTTTGATAAGCAGTTCTCAATAATAAGTTCTCAATAATTATTTGTTATTATTAAAGTTTAACATTATAAAATTAACAAAAATAATATAAAACTCATATCCTGGCAAAATAGCCACATGGCAGTCTTGGGACCAGAATTGCTGCTGAGAGACCACCACACACATGTAAAGATAAAAAGTGCTTTATTTTGCAAGCATATGCCTGGGCCACTCTTCCCTTCAGCATGGCTGGAGGAAGGCAACCCCCTAGTGAAGTGAGCTGAGGTTTTTAAAGCACATAGAGGAATATCATCAGATGTTTTGTCCAGCCAGGCTACTGTTGGCTGAGCTGTTTATGGTTAGGAACCCTCTGAGGGTTGGGGGGGGGGGGCACTACTTGTTTGTTCCAGACAGTTTGGCTCCTTCTGAGCTAATTGTCCTTGCCTAGAAGCAAGGGAGGGAGCCAGTCTCCTTCTGATACCGATTCCACCTGGGTGACCTTGCCAGGTGGAATGGGTATCAGAGGGCAGTACAGAGTTTACATTAGCCTTTTCATTTCCAAATGAAGTTACATTAACCTCTTCATTCCCTAATGGAGTTACATCAACCTTTTCAGCAGCCGACCTTATAGTCCCCTGTTTTTCCACCATTCCCTAGCTTGTCGAGCATTCTTTCCAAAAATCGGGACTTTTTTAAAATGCCGCAGGACGCAAGACAAATTGTTAAAAATCAGGACTGTCCTGCCAAAAGCGGATATCTGGTCACCTTAGTCAAATGGCTTAATGTTGAAATTTATAGTATTTTTTTGAATGGGGCAATTTGCAAGATTAGCAATAAGGTAAGCAACAAGGTAAAAAAACCCCAAGCTGATTCCAGGGAGTTGGCTTACAACATACTGCAGTTCATCCTAGAAACACACTGTATTCATATTTGCATATCACATTTGGGGTTTGGTACATATGCAGACTCTAAAAAAGTGAAATAATTTTAACAAACTTTACCTAACATCTTTGATCCACTCATTATTTCCTATTAATTTCATTATCTTTATAATATTTCTTTATAAAAAGAAACTCATCAGGTATTATCAAAGAGAGACAGTACCTTAACTGCAGGAACAAACTGACATTTGTGGTCATGTTCCATCTAATATTCAAAATTCTGAGTAGAATCCCTTTGCAGAATTGAGCCTGGACAAGGTCTAATTCTTTTTAGGTGGGCTGCGCTTACCACTGGCAAAGGGCATTACTTTTTTCACTGCCTGTGGAATAAAAAATGAATAAAGTAAATTCCTCTGTCTCTAGTCAGAATCTAATTGAGATTAAAAGATTAAGTCTGTGAGTTATTTCTATTACTATATTAATAAATTTACATTTTATCTGCTAAGAATATTTCAAGGCACTGTGAGTCCCCTACAGAAAATTCTTCTTGCGACTTATCACTAGACTCTAAAATTGCTTCTCCCTCTTCCCATAAAAATTTCATCCTCTTAGAGCCAAATAATCCCAGTTAGATAAGGACAACAGGGGGTGGGGCTTGGGAGGTGGGTATAAGAAACTGAATATACCAATTATATGAAATTAATATGAGCATAAATCATTCATTGGTGAAATTTCAGTGACAGAAGAAAGGAAGGATTTGGGTGGAATTTTTATTTCAAGGGTACTTTAAGAGTATTTAAAGACAACATAAGTACTATTCCACCTGCAGTGACGTCAACTCTGAACACGCACCTTCCTCTCTGAACATGCCCCACTCTCAGCAGTAGCTCAATTAGCCTGGTCAAATACTTAGCTGATGAAGAATGCTGACATTTAAAATAGCATACTTGCTACTTCACTCTGAAGATTAAAAATATGGAAGCTGAATCTTGTTATGAGACAATAAATCCAAGATCTCACCAGATGAAGTTGAGAATTAATATGCACCATCATGTCGTAGCAAAGACTTCATCATTTACATAAGTTATATGCTTTCAACCTACTGCTCATTACCATCTTCTAAGAGTAAATGCTTTGAAGAGAATAGATATGAAAATGATTCCTTGAGCTGCATCCAATTGGCAGGCCCAACGTACAGCACCAGAAACATCTAAAACAAGTGAAAAACTCAGGAATGCCATAGTTGCTTTACTGGCTCTGACAATTTATCAGAAAACAAAAACAGGAAATCTTTATCTCCCTTAAACAGAGCAAACAGAAGCGGGAATCTCTTAAAATCTCTTTAAGGTATCTCTTAAAACTGAGAAAAGTTTGTTCCTGGCACTTAACAGTAAAGGAGATAATTTTTGGATAAAGACAAGCTGGATGCTTAAGAACAATGCATGAATGCATGTAGCTAATGCAGTGACAGCGGCCATTAACTAAAAATTGATCTTTGAAACTTAGCCAGTTTCAAAATGCTATTTCAGGGAACACACGACAAAAGCACATTAATCTAAGAAACACCTTGTCCATGACCTGTGACCCAACATCATCAGAACCTACCATAGCATAGCAAGGGCCAGCGCCCCATGGCCAACAGCTAATGACAGGGACATCACACTGAAGACATAATTAATCAATTGATGAGTCCAAATTCAAGGTCCAAACTAGTCACAAAGGGAAAGAAAAAGTACTCCATCTACATTCAGATGACCTGGGATGCATCCTAACATAAACACCACGATTTTCATGTTCCTAATATGAAAATTATTATTATTGTCATCATCTTCATCATCATTATTTTCAAAGGACTAGAGGCTAAATGATATAACGGGGAATGAAATAAATAGCTCATAAACTGGAAAGCACGATTTGGGGTTGTCAACCACTCAATTAACACAAGTGCTCCTACCACTAAGAGTGCATTCTACAACCCAGTGACTAAAAATTTCATTTGAATTATGTATTAAAACCCTAAGAATAAAAAATTAAATCCTAAAAATCTCACATAAAGGCTTTAGAATGTGAGACACAGCATAATATAGTCACTTTGTGATAAATTTTCATCATGTTAAAGCAGATATAAACTACCCAAACTTAAGAATTTCAAACATTTAAAATCATAAAATAAGAAGTTTAAACATCTAAAGTCATTTTTCATTCAAAAGTGAAAGTTAGATCAATGGATAAAATTTTAATAATAATGTCTATAATGCGTCCAACAAAAATAACAAAAGAAATGAAAGTTGTATTGAGTTAAGTAAGCTTTAATAATAGTTATTATAATGTGGAGAGTAAGATTAGAAATGGCCTTTAAGGGTTTTGTCACTTCTGTCTCTTAGGTTTTATTAATCAACTCACAATGAGGAAAATGATATTATGCTCTTCTCAGACAATGGCTGTAGAAGTATGGTGAAAGCCTGAAATTGCACTGTAAGAGGGAAATTAAGTCGTGGTGCAGGACAAGGCCCTTGGAAGCAAATGTATAAAAAGATTTAAAAAAAAAACTTGGATTGTTGAGCTTAGCTTTTAAAAACAAGGAAGAAATAACAATTACCTCCGAATATCCGAATAGCCATATAATCACTCACACAGTTATATGAATGATAATACACAAATATAGTCCAGCCAGAAGGAGGGAAGGGGAGGGAGAGGGGAGGGAGAGGGGAGGGCGTTTGGTGGGATTTCACCTAATATGTACAATGCAAGGGTGCATTTCAAAACAACTAAAAGTAAATTATAAATGTCTTACCACAAAAAATAAGTGAGGTGGTGGTTTTGTCAATCAATTTGATTTAGGCATTCCACATTCTATATTAAATTATCACAGTGTACCCCATAAATGTATACAGTTATGATTTAATAAAAAAAATTTTTAAATAAATAAAATAAACACCCCCCCAAAAAATTACTCACAGGTACTAGAAGAAGAAATAATTGCAGGCAGCTACAGGTAAACAAATCTTTCTGTTTTGTAAGAATGGTGAATAATATTTAAGACGAGGACGGGCACACGGAGTGCCATTGAAGGGATTTTCATATTCAGCAGGGCGGGAAGGGACGAGTTGCACTGCATTCGTTCACAAAGTCCCTCATAACTCGGATTTTATGATTCTATAACTTTTTTTTGCTTTTACAGTTCAATGTAAAACAAATGAAATAATATAAGACTAAAATATGGCAACCATGTTATGGGATCCTTGTATGCGTTTTTTACTAGCGCAGCTCCACAACTTAAAGGTGAAAATATGTCTTGGAGACAAAAGGATAAAAAAATCGCTGTAGAAAAGTTGCTTCTCACAAACTAAAAATATGAAAAAGGCACATTGTGTGTGTGTGCACAGACGAGAGGACGCTTGCGGGCTTCTGCTGTTGCAGAGTGGCGGGCAACGTCCCCACTGTGGACTGAAAATAAATGAGTCGTTTTCGTGCCAGTGCCTGCTGTTTGGGTCAGTGCAGCTTGGCAGTGTGATGTGAAGTAGTGTGATGCCTCCAGCTTGGTTCTTTTTGCCCAGGAGTGATCTAGCTATTTTGGGGCTTTTGTGGTTCCATATGAAATTTAGGGCTTTTTTTCCCTGCTATTCCTTGTGCATGGGGTCTGGAGTAGGAGTGAAGGGAGACCTGGGCCACACTTCCAGGGGAGGGGCCACTGGGAATTTGCAGAAAGGCTACATAGTGCTGAATGACATATCACATGTGATGGCCACGCTGGCCTCCTCCCACCTGCTGTTCACTCCCACCAAAGACATAAACCTGCCATCCCAGATCAGTGAGCTGTTTGACTCTGTCTCTACAGCAAGGTGGTGCCTGGCCTCCACATTGGTCCTGAGACATGATGGGACACAGGGAGGGGACAGCTGGGCTCGGAGATCACAGGGTAGCCTTATGAGCACCCTCACCCCTATCCCAGGGTGCTATAGAACTCAGATGCTCTCCACCTCCTGAGGACTTATTCAGGAAGGGCCTAGTAATAAGTATGACACCTGGTGGCAAGCCATTAGAGGTGGGTTTCCTTTGGCCCTTGGCCCTTGCTCCTGAGCCCTGGCTTGCCATAGAGGTAGGGTCTGGAGGGCCACCAAAGATGTTCTGCTCGGGGTCTGGAGATGCTGAAAGCACCTGAGAGGCAGCACATCTGTAGGAGAACATGCCCAGCTGCACTGCCAATGAGCTCAGGGAGGTCTGCTGGAGCCGCAGGTGCACTTCGGTGCAGTGATGGCTCCCAGGAGGAGGTGTTGTGAAACCTTGTGCAAGACCCCTAGCCCACAGCTTGCCTCACAAGGAGTGAGCTTTGTGATAGAAGCCATGGAGTCTCTTCATCTCAGCAGTGAGGAAACAGGCCCTCAGGGTTCCCGAGCCCAAACTCCATGTGCCTGGAACTTAGGAGCTAGGCATTAAACCAACTCTGCCCTCCTGGCTGCCTCGTGGCCACTGCAGTGTCTGCACACAACACTTCCTTGGGCATAAGCTCGGCCCTGCACTCCATGCACCTCACATTCCTCTGCACTCAGACCCCTGCAGCCCCTGCTGTGGGGCAAACCTTGTGACCAACACACCCTCCTGCCCTCTCCAGAGGCCGCCACTCCCCGCCCTTCCTCCCCTGGGTTTGGAGTCCACTCTCCATCATCCCCCAACAGCTGTCCCACCCTTCTCTGCGGCAGCCCCCTTGGCCAGGGTATGGTTGCACCCATACCAATATGCCCTCCTGAATCCCAGGGCCCAGAGTTCCTGTCCAGCTGCTCCATTGAATTGCCACTGTCCTTCCAGCCCCCAGGGCCAGTCCCTCCAAGGAAGGGAGACTCACAGTCTTATCACAGTGTCATAGCTGGACTTCAGTTCCCTACTGGCTGATCTCCACCTCCCCCACTCCCAGACTCTGCCACCCCTCACTCTGCACACTGGCTTCCGTCTTCCCTGCTGGACAGCTGAACCCTGCCTGTGCTCAGCCACCCTCCAGCTGGCTTCTCCCTGCCCTTGTTCCTCCTTCCCTGAGCCCCACCTGCAGTCCCCCAGTTCTCCCCACACTGTTACACTCTGACATGAGCTGCTCCCCTCTTTTTAGCCCCACTCTTAGATGACTCCTATTTTCAGTCACTGACAGGTGATGTTGGCTTTTTGTCAAGATTGTGAAAGCAAATTACTCATATGCGTGGGAAATATGCCAAAGACCCAAGAAAACAGTAACACACACACCCCCATCAATCTCCTCCTTCCCCAGTCTAGGTGTATTTCCTTTCCATCCCCCAAGGGCCTGTCTCTATCCCTTGCCTGTGACAGACACCTGGAAGGTGGCTTTGCTTCCTGTCACTTCTTTCTCATCCTCTAGGTGTCCTTTAGGGGGAGTCATGGGTATCCTGGGCGCCCTCTTCCTGACAAACACATAAGCACATGCATCAAGGTGGGCCATGTAGATTTGCTTAATTGATATGGAAGTCATCCGCCTGCTGAGCATGGAGCTACCAAGGACAGGCCAAGCTGGATGGGGACCCTGGCTACTGGATGCCAGCCCAGGGATCTCCCCTGCCCCCTACATAGGTGGCCCCACATGGTGGATGCCAGAATCTGCAGGGGCTGCCCTGAATGCGAGGAGACTGGAGCTAGCAGCCCACTGATGGTCATGCTCTCTTGCTCTGCCCACAGGCTGTGGACAACCAGATATCCATCACTGACCACTGGATCCTGTAGATGGGCTTCCCGGTCATCACCATGGACACTAAGACAAGGAACATCTCACAGCAGCACTTCCTCCTTGACCCTAAGTCCAATGTTACCCTCCCCCTCAGATTTCAAGTCGGCAGAAAGGGTGGCTGAGGCTTGATCAAGGTGAGTGGGGTGCAGGGTGGCTGCTGTCAGCCCCCTGACTACTATAGGACCTGGTCTGCTGTGATCCCAACCCCTGCAGTTATAGACAGCCCTCCTGAGCTGGGAGACCAGGGCACTTGGTGCTGGTAACATCATCTGACAGTGAGTGGGGAGCTGCACCGGGGTCCAGGTGGGCGTAGGTTGCATTTACTAATTACAGCTACAGGTAACAAAGCTGAGATTTGTGTTTCAGTGGCCATCTGCTGAAACCATGTTTATTTTCTGAAGTTGGCTCTAAGTATTGTATGAAAGAAAGAGATGTGATTAACAACTGCTTCCAAAAGCAGCACAAGCTTTACCCAAATGGCAGAAATACTTCACATTATATACAAACTCGTGTTGGCATTATCTGAGTAAGCATGTTTGTTTGGGCATAAGAAACCTCCACCAAACTCAAAACAGCAGGAAAGAAGAAACAGACGCATACTAAATTTAAAAAGAAAAAATAAATCCTTATCCAACATGGGAAGTTATAAATGCCAGCTCTTGCCTAAATTAAATTAAGAGACAAAAGTTTATTGGGCATGTCCTATAAATAGATAAATACAGCTGGTTTTAGAAACTTTGCCTCAACCTTACCACAAAATGAAATGATTTTTACTGACTATGAGGGATTCTTCAACAAATGACAGAAAAATATTGCACTCAAAAAGAGAAAGCACATAGGAAGCTATAACCCAATTTTAGCCTAGGAATATGAGGAGAGGGAGGGGAGGGGGAGGGTGGGTGGAGGGAGGGTGATGGGTGGGATCAAGCCTATGGTTCATCCTATAAGGGTACATGTGAATCTCTCTAAATGTGGAATATAAATGTCTTAACACAGTAACTAAGAAAAAGACATGAAGGCTATGGTAACCAGTTGGATGAAAGTACTTCGAATTGTATACAGAAACAGTACACTTCACCCCATGATAGTATTAATGTACACTGCTATGATTTAATAAATAAATAAATAAGAAAAAAAGAGAAAGCAAAGCATTTTTAAAATAATTCATTCTAGAAAAATGAAAATTTTAGAGCATGCCTATGTTGTGACCTCAATAAAATTTAATTAGATAAAAATGCCAGGAAATAAAAGATGAAGATAAGATCAAAAGGCACAATGAGATAAGTATGGGGCTTTTTGATATGTAAATTGTAGTGAAAATGTTTCAAATACTTCAGTAAAATATCGCAAAGAAAGATGGAGAAGTTACATCTTTATTAGGCTAAGTAAAGATTAGAATTAACATTATAAAAATAAGTCTCTAATGTAAAAAAATAAGCTTGAGAAATCATTTAAAAATAGTGAGGTTAAAAAATAATGAAAAATAATAATAATAGTTGGTTCCTATTTTTGCCTGGAGATAAATGAACTACAACAGAGTAGGGGTGAGGGTGAAATAAAATATACCAAATTCTGAAATCTGCCCTCAACATTTTCAAAAAATAAAAATGTTTACTTATTGTATTAAAAAGTCTAAAGTAATGATGGTAAACTCAGATGGCTCTAGGAGTTATTCAAGAATACAAACCTGTGCATCATTGTAGATAGAAAACCATCAGGACTTTGAGGATAGTGGCAAACACAACACATACTCTCTCTAACAGCCTGCAGAAAACAAAATTTAAAACTACTATGTCGGGGAAGAAGTATGCATATATGCTATATTGGGCTTCCTGTCTGCCAGTTAGTAACCCCTGGCCCCAAAGTCACTGCTGTTATTTTAAATCCTCTCTTGCTTATTCAGATATATGTATACACACACACAAACACACGTCTATAAAACCACATACATGTGTGTGTTTGTAAATATTCTCAAATGGTGTGACTTAATCAAATTAACTTCAAAAAATGTCCACATGTATAATAAAGCTCCTAAAATATGGTCTGAACACAAAGCCATGTGATGCAGGATGTGATGGCAGCGTCTGGAACCTGCCATGATGGACAGCACTGGGGCAGAGAACCCAGCTTCCTGGAAAGCTCTGTGTAATGGGACTTTAGTTTTGAAATCATAGAAGCAAAGTGTGAAAAAGATGAGTGGAATCTAATCAGATAGCGTCTCAAAATTTATCAGTCATGGTTTGACAAAAAATGAGGAATGTGAAAAGAATTATAAAACAGCTTGAATCTAAACAAATGAGCTGTATCCAAGCAGGGGCTAAAACGAAAGGATGAGAATTACAGGCCAAAATATAGAGAAAAAAATAAATAACAGTGTACTTAACACTGAATGCAATGCTGGTTCCAAAACCATTTATCTGAAGTGAATGGACCTTAAATCCCCAGTGTCACAGACGCTAACGGACTCAGTGACCCCTGACCTCTAACACTCTGACCCATTGACCATGAAATTTAAAGGTAAGATTATGACAGGAGCCAGGTGTGGTGGTTCATGCCTATAAAACTAGTGTTTTTGGAGGCTGAGCCAGGAGAACTAGTTGAAGCCAGGAATTTGAAACCAGGCTGGGCAACATAGCCAGACCCCATTTCTACATATCATTTTTTTAAATTAGCCAGGTTTGATGGTACATGCCGGCAGCCTTAGCTACTTGGGAAACTGAGGCAGCAGGATTAAACGAGCTCAGGTGTTGGAGGCTACAGTGAGCTATGACTGTGCCACTGTACCCCAGCATGGGTGACAAAGTGAAACCCTGTCTCTAAAAAAAAGAGCAAAAAAAAAGATTTTGACAGAGACAGAATAAAAGAAACTTTTTATACCAAATTCTCCAGTGAATGTCAAAATATAAGCCATCTAAGCTGGTGATTAAAAGGAAAACATCATTTATTTTAGGTGCCTGTTTGGGCAGGATCAACCTCAGAATTCTGATAGGAAAGTGTAAATCCGAGTCGTACTCTGTCCCATCATCTTTCCTCAATCCCCAGTGGGTATCCTAGTTACAGCACTCCTCACCGTGATAGGCTGGGGCAGGATCAGACACTGTGCTGCTGGACCATGAATGTAATCAGACCACAGCGAGGGCCTGAAACTTACACACACTGACCAAAATTTTTCAAAGGTGATAGCCTGAGTGAGTGACCATGGTCACAGTTGACAAGCCCTCCTCCAAAATGTGAGCTCCCTATCTCAAACTTTAGACTCCATTAATCAAAACTGACCCTTCCTGGAAATCACAAAATCTACTAAACAAATCCACCAAAATAAATAAAGATATATGGTCATCTTGTTGAGCTGATGAAATCCTTCTACCTATCCAAGAAGTAGAGCAGAAATAAAGAAGGTGGCATGTTCATAATTCCTTCCAGAAAAGTGACCTCATTAATCAATGTCAACAGAGCTCAGTTTCAAGTAAATAAAATCTGGAATTTTGACAACTACAGATGGCAACTGTTGTGTTGGAAAGACTGAAACAACCATTTGTCATTAGCCAAGAAATGATTCTTAAAGCCTAGAAAAATATAAAACAATAACATAACTCTGTATAAATCCATAATCCCTAGAATCCAAGGTGTGGGGTTTGGTAGATGCTTAGGGTTCAAGTTCAGCTGCATCTTCAACCTTTAGTAACTGCTACATCCCCAGTCAGAGCTAAATTCTCTTGACTCAGCATGGCTCTCATTTCTGTTTTTTCTGGAACCATAAATCATTGAGCCAAGGCCAGAGCCACTGGACCTACAGCTGCCAAACCTAACATAAGCCTGAGGAAGAAAAGTTCACAACCCTCAGAGCTGAGAAGGCCAGGTCCATCAGGAGTCCCATAGAGAAAACTCAAGATGGAGAACCAGCATGAGAAGAGTATGTAAAAGCCAGAATAGAAGTTTCCAGAAGATGAGGTCCGGCTCATCGCATCACGAGCTATAGATGAGATTTATTGACAAGGAAGTTGCCAAACCTAGATGTCTCTCCTCCCGGGCACTGGAGGACATGGCTTCACCTAGGACCATTCTTTCTCAATATCCACATCTGTTTATTTGGAAGACTCTTCTGTTTAAAAATGAGCAAATATATACACAAGGAGGGTTGAAATGATTATACAGCATGTTAGAATTCTAATCACTGGCAATAAATTAGGAATGCCCTTTGAAAGGCAATGTGCAGAGTGACTGGAAAAGGTATGGAGGCCTTTTTGGGGAGTCATGCTCTGATTTCTTCATCAGGGGACTGGTTATGTGGGTAGTGTACTTTGTGAAGATTGATTATATTGCCATAACTAGGTATACATTTTTTTTGCTGTCATGTTATATTTCAATAAAATTTGCATTTAAAAAGTCAGCGGGCAGGTACAAAGTTGCAAGTCATTCCTCAGTGGAGTAATTTTGGTGGATCAAGTGCATTCCTATTCATTAACTTCTATGAGCATTTGTTTAATATGTTTGACATATATCTCCCTGTGCTTAAGTCTTTCCCTATCTCTTAATGGTTTCAAATTAACATCAGGCTGCAACATGTGGAAAATTACTCCTGATGTCATATACAAGTATATCACGTCCATAAAGGCCAAAGACCACAAAGGATTACGCAAAAATAAACAATATATCATGTTGATTGAGAGTTTGGGCTCTGAAGATAGACTCTCTGGGTTACTTTTCTCACTACTGTGCTATGTGAGTTTCAGCAAGTTCTTTATCTGCTTCACACTTTTTTATTTACATAATAGCAATAATACAATAGTGTTACTTCCTATGGTAAGGTTGTGAGGATTAAAGTATTTTTTTTTTCTTTTGTAGAGACAGAGTTTCACTCTATTGCCCATGGTAGAGTGCTGTGGCGTCACACAGCTCACTGCAACCTCCAACTCCTGGGCTTAGGTGATTCCCTTTACTCAGCCTCCCAAGTAGCTGGGACTATAGGCTCCTACCACAACGCCCGGCTATTTTTTTGTTGCAGATTGGCCGGGGCTGGGTTTGAACCCACCACCCTCAGTATATGGTACCAGCACCCTGCCCACTGAGCCACAGGTGCTGCCCAGGATTAAATTCTTTAATTCATTAAATAAGCACCAGCTACCTTCACTGTTATCAATATTATTAGCCTAAACAGTGTGTTAGTGCGTTTTATACATATATGAGTTATAACATATACATATGTGTGTTATTTTTTTCATTTTCTATGACAGGAGTTAAATAACTGTAACTTCAAAAGACTATAGTTTATTTTTCTCTCATATAACAGTACAGAGAAAGGCAAGGTTGGCAGAACTTAGTCCTACTTACCTCAAGATGTAGATTCCATCTGGAAGACTTAGTCAACTGCTCCTAACTTTTGCCACATCTCAGCAAACAAGAGAGTTGCCAAGAGGAATACCCAACCTTTAACAATTAAAGTTCAAGTACCTATCACTTCTGTTCACATCTTATTGGTCAGTACTTAATTGAACGGGAGGCTGGAAAATGTGTTCTTCAGTTGGGCAGCCATGTGCCGCTAAACCTCTAGTGTTATGGATAAAGTGGCGATGATATTGATAAACAACCAGAAGTCTGCCATAACTCCTGACAAGAGTATTTCTGCTGTGCAGTCCTCATAAAATCTTAATAATGGGTGTACCCTATGAATGTATATCCTTTCCCTTCTGAGAGTGCCTTAAAATGGTGGTAAATGGATTAAACAGCCATTGATCCAAAATAATGAATTGTAATAACAGACTTAAAATAATGAAGAAAAAGTACCTTTTTTTTTTTATTAGAAAAGAGTCATCAGAGGACAGAATGTTTGGACACATTTCTAGACTACCACATAGTTGATGGAGAGGAGTGGAGGAATGTTAAAGTTCGTGACAAGGATACCACCAAGGAAGATGCTAATCCACCTTCCTGAAAGCAGGGTGAGTATGTAGTCGGAAACATTCTGTATTACGGAAGATGAAAGTGTGAGAACTGTGACTGACAACAGAAAAAACCTAAAGAACTTAGTAAGTAACAACTGAACCCATTTCCAGACCTCATCAGGAGACGGTCCAGAAGCCACATATCTGACCACCAGCAAAGTAACGGAAAGATCTTTTCCAAATAAATTAAACAATTCCAGTAAAAAGGACTCTGCATTCTAATAATCAAGATTATCATCTCACATATCACAAAGCAAAACAAAGCCAGCATGTAAATAAGTCTTACCTCTCTGCCTGGAGTGCTACTGGCCACAACCATCACTTTAAGAAAAACCTCGAAAACAAGAAAGCAAGATAAACAAATACCAGTGGGTAAAAACAAAGGCAAGATAACTTAGGGAATAAATCAGAACTTCTAAAATTATAATAATATCTGTGATGGTTAATTTTATGTATCAATTTGGCTGGGCTAGGAGATGCCAGAGAGCTTGAAACATTATTTCAGGGTATGTTTGTGTTTGTAGAAGAGAATGACATGTGAATCAGGAGACTGAGCAAAGGTGATCACCCTTAAAAGTAGGCAGACATCATCTAATACATGAGGGCTTGAGCAGAGAAAAGGTAGAAAAAGGGCGATTTTGATCTCTTCTTGAGCTGGGACATCCATCTCTACCGCGTTGAGGTATCACCCTTCCTGGTTCTTGGGCCTTCTGACTCAGACCAGGACTTACACCATTGGCCCTCCTACTTCTTGGGCCCTAAGACTTAGACTGGGACTTATACCATGAGCTCTGTGAGTTCTAAAGCAGTTCTAAAGCATTCTTGGCCAAGAATTACACTACCAGCTTTGCTGGGTCTCCAGCATACATAGAGAAAATCACGGGCCCCTGAGCCTATGTAATTGCATGAGCCAATCCCTCATAATAAATCTCTTTCTGCATATCTGTATCTATTGATATATGGACCATATTTTGCCATCTATAATGCACTCCCATGTATAATGCATGTCCCTAATTTTTGGCCCAAACTTTCAGGAAAATGCCCCTTATGAAAGCATCTGCCTGTCAGCTAGAAGAGACAACTACTGAGGGCTAGCACTCCTCTGGTAAACATGTAGAGTGCACACACATACACACACACACACACACACACACACAGTTGCCAGTTGTGTGAAGCCTGCTCCTTCCCTCTCTCCTGGGAGCCCCTCTGTCCCCACCACATTGGGGGTTTTGCTGAGATGACCACACATGTGGCCAGAAGGCAGGAGATTCTGAGCCTACTAGACCCAGGGCAGCCAGGCAGGTCTCCTCTGCCTTGCCCTACTCAGCCCTGCCACCCCCTCCTCCCCTGATTACAGTGCTCAGCAGAGACAGCTCCAGCCTACTCCCACCAGACCCTGGGATCTTCCTGAACTAGAACTCCATGCAGCCAGCAGGCCCAGGCAGGAGGCTGTGGTGGCCCCAGGAGGCCTCCTGGGCTTCATTCCTAAATCCTACTACCCCATGTATAATGCCCATCCTATTTTTCCCACAAAAATTGGGGGGGAAGAAGTGTGCATTATACATGGAAAAATATAGTATATATAGATAGATGTGTATCCATAGTCTATTGGTGTGTCTCTCTAGAGAAACCTGATTAATCTATAAATTGAAGTTGCTGTAATAAGTACCTAAAAATGTGGATGTGGATGTGGAGCTGAGTAACAGATCCAGAGTTTTGAGGTGCATTCTAGAAAAAGTCTACAATGCCATTCTGAGTGGGGAAAGCACAAACTTTTTCCACTGATCTTACATCACAGCAATCAACACAGAAGACTTCTGTGACCAAATGTATGGGAATTTCCCCCTACCAATAGCCAGGCAATCAGTTTTCCAGTAGACATCAGCTAAGTCTTCTCCAATTAAATTCTGACACTAACTGCCTAAAGATAGCATCATATTCCACAGATTGAGGGTTCAGTCCCACAAGACTGCCCCTAATTTCTAGTGCAAACTGCAAGCCCTGGGTTGTTTTACCTATGGTTCTGATCAACCAGCTATTAATCTGGGTTCCCATGATCCCCTCTTTGAGTTTTATTAATTTGCTAGAGTAGCTCACAGAACTCAGGGAAACACATTATGTTTACTGATGTATAATAACGGTATTGAAAAGGATATAGATGAAGAGGTTCAGGGGAAGGGGTGCAGGGCTTCCATTCCTCCCTGGACACTCCACCCTCCAGGAATGTCCACATGTTGAGCTATGCAGAAGCTCTCCACACCTCATTCTAATGGGCCTCTTATGGAGACTTCATTGGATAGTGAATAGCCATGATTAAAGCATGGAAAACTGTGTAGACACGTGCTTGGACTAAAATTGTATGACCTAAAATTAATAGACTAAGAGGGGAACCCAGCACGGTCTGTCTACTCAGATCCTTCCTGACTCCCTGTGTCCCGTTTCTTCCTCCATGGCATGAGGCAGAACCTTCTGAAGTGAGGTTCCTAATGACCTACAATCGAACTAGGTAGGTCAGAGAACTTCTTTATGATCAGCTCTGAGATAAAAGGAGGGGGAAGATTACATTTTTTGTTTATGCCTTGGAAGAAATAACAAAGGATATGAGAAATAATCATCTTTATAAATGCAGGTGGATGTCATCTAATCCACTGAGGGCTTGAACAGAAGAAAAATGAGTCCAGAACCATGATGAAAACCTACATGTAAATAAATAACATGACATTGCAGGTGTAAATAGATCTTTAAAGGCAATTCTGGTAAGGGCTCAGAAGTAAAGGACAGCCTTATAGAACGTCTTGACCTTTTAGAGAATACGTAAGTAATCCTGAGAAGGAAGTTGGTAGAAATATGGGTAATAAAGGCTATTTGGATGCTGTCTCAGATGTAAATGAGCACATTATTTTTGGACATTATAGAAAAGGTAATCCTAATTCTAAAGTGGGAAAGAATTTGGCTGAATTTTCTTCATTTTCTACTGTTCTGTGAAAAGTAGAACTAGTGAGCAAACAAATTGGATATTTAGCTGACATTTTTTTTTAATTATTTCAGGTTAATATGAGGGTATAAACTATTAGGTTACAATGTTTGCACTTGTTAGGTAAAGTCTCTGTTGTAGTTGTGTCCCGCACCCAGGAGGTGTGCCACATACCCTTACATTGTGCTCACTAGTGGGAGCTCACAAATCCCCCTCCCTCCTCCCCTGGCCCTCCCGCTCCCCCCCTCCTTCCAACTTACATCTTTTATATTAACCTGGATGGAGTTGAAATGCATTCTTCTTAGTAAATAGTATTACAAGAATGCAAAGGCAGGTATCCAAGGTACTCAATACTAATATGAAGCCAGTAAATGGACTAATATACTTCCACATAAGATAATAACTCAATAGCTGACACTATTTCTAAACAATGTGTTGAAGGTATGGCTTGGCCCTCTTCCATCTAGTAAAATGCAAGAAAGGAGAAATGACATAAAGATAAAATTGTTAAGCAAAAAGGAAGCAGATCTTAAAATTTGAAACTTTCTCACTCTATCCATATCTCAAACTATGAGAAGGCATATTTAGAAAAGAACACTCAGGCCATGTCCAAGGGTCCCTTTGGTAGGGAGATTAGTGTGGGTATACATCACAGACATCATCACCCATTACAGCTAGATGCCAGTTTGAATTGAAGGGGAATAAGATGGACAGGAATAAAAGAAGGCTGTCAGATTTCTCAGATTTTACAAGGTAGAACCTCAGAACTATTTGGCTAAGAACATGCAATATTCTTCAAGAAAAAGGGAGAACGACTCATAAATGACTCAGGATCATCTGGGCTGCCTTCTCATTTTCAAAACAGGAGAGCATTGCCTTACTTTATATAGGCCAGATGGCCTCTGACTGCAGCCGTGGGGACAGGACCACCCAGATCCATTTGGATGGGGCTGCACATGCCGTGAGCCTGGGGCCTTCCAGTGGAGCTCTGGGGGTGCAACCTCTGCCAGGTAGAGCAAGAAGGGGCAGAACTTTCACCACAGGATGTCTGGGTGGGTACAGAACACAAAATCTTTGCCCCAATGGATCTGGAGGGCAGAATTTCAACACTTAAGAGCTCATGCAGTTTTCCTTATAGTTTGGACTTAGGATCTTCTACCCCTTTTCCCCTTTTCTCCTGTGTCTGTGTGTGTGTATCTTATGCCTGTCTCATCTAGAAATACATACTTTGTTTGGCCTAATAAGTCAATCACAGCCAGAGACCAATTGCCTCAGAATCACTCATAACTTGAACCTTTCCCATATGTGATTTAGATGCTATTTAGATGAAACATTGGATTTTAGACCTTAGAGTAGTTGCTGGAATAAGTTAAGATGTTGGGGGCTGTTGAGATGCAATCAATTTATTTTGCATATGAGAAAAACATAAAGTTGAGGGGGCCAGAGGTAGAAAGCTATGGACTAAATTTGTCTTTCCACAATTCATTTGTTGACATCCTAACCCTCAATATGATAGTAGTAGGAGGCAGAGTCTTTGGGAGGTGATTAAGTCATAAGGGTGGGCCCTCATGAATGAGATTAGTGCCCTTATAAAGGGACTCCAGAGAGCTTCCTTGCTCTTTCCACAGTGTGAGGACACAGTGAGATGTATCCTCTATGAAACAGGAAGTGGCCTACCATCACAGACACCAGATCTGCTGGTGCCTTGATCTTGAATTTCTTGGCCTCCTGAAACATGTCAAATTATTATTATTCATAAGCCACCAGTATATGGTATTCTGTTATAGCAGACCAAAAGGGCTAAAACAATATCTCAGGGGGAAAAAAAACACTTCATCCATAAAACAAGAGAAGGATGTCGTAAAATGGGGAAAACATAAAATGAAAAAAAACTCTTCCCCAAAATATATGATTACTGCAAGAGGTTCATGAACCCCTCTTCTCTAATCACCCACTGTGCACTAAGAACAGGATAAAACCTGAAATATCATTATCAGGACCATCATCAATAGTGGTCATACGCCACTTTTTACCCCTCCATCTCTGGCCAAGTAGGGTAAAAGCAACATTCCATATTAAAGTTATGACAATAAGAAAACCACTTAAGCATGTTGCCTGACTACCTTTACCTTGAGAAAGAGACTGAAAAAAAAGTTGTGAACAAGTTTGTTAGATAGCAAAGGGTAAGATCATGAATCTGCATTGTAAATTTATAATATTATAGTGAATCATCAAGATCTGGAACAAGGGAATAATAAACAAAATAATATTGAACATATACTGTCCTTCTGTTGGCCCCATGGAAAAACCCCACACTGGACATAGGGGAACTTATTCTTTTGGAACTTTGTCTATGGACTTGAGTTATGAATGATGTGGTGTCTTATTGCCATAGTTGTATTCTGTGGTCCTTGTACTGCTTGGGAGGGACAAACCTACCAGAAAGATCAGGACAGATAAAAGGAGGAGGTTCTAGCTGCCTTTGCAATGCGTTTACACTCACAACGTGCACTACATAGCTCATGAATCACTAGTGTGCTTAAACTAATGCAGTCCCGTGCTTTCCCAGAAAATATTCAGTGTTAAATTAGGGCTTTTCATCTATTCTGAGCCCAGAGATAATATTGTGAGTGTTAACAGTATTATTTTTTAAAATGATTAAGTTGCTAACCCATAATGATTTTAAATGGTTTCTATGTTACAGTTAAATATAGTTCTATTTTACAAATTACATTTTCAAATGAGAAAATTTCTCCCCAGTTTCTAAAGTTATAAAAAGTAGTTAAATAATTCAACTCTTTTGGCAGGAAGTTAAATAGTCTGACTTCTTTATGTGGGATGTAATTATAGTTAAAATAACAATTAAATTAAAAGAACCAAATGCTAAACTTTTCATAGGTGGTCTTTTTAATTTGCCTATTTAATTGGTTCATTTGCAGTGTTAGCCTCTCAGCTGTTACAGAATTGCACATGCAGTTTTACCTTAGACGTAATGCTTTCAAAATAAATCAGACTGGGGGCCAGGAAGAGTGGCTCATGCTTATAATCCTGGCACCCTGGGAGGCCAAGGTAGGAGGATTGTTTGAAATAAGGAGTTTGAGATTAACCAGAGCAAAAGTGAGACCCAATCTCTACAAAAAATAGAAAAATCAGTCCAGTGTGGTGGCACGGATACTTAGTCCCAGCTTGGGAAGCTGAGGTAAGAAGATCATCTGAACTCAGGAGTATATAGTTGCTATGAGCTATGATGACATCACTGCAGTTTATCCCAGGAAACAGAGTAAAATGCTGTCTCAAAAACAGATACAATAAAATATCAGATTGAAATGACCAAAGGGATGTAATAGGTTAACAGTGACCTCAAAAACACAAAGTCCTAAACCCCAACGCCCATGAATGTGGCCTTATTTGGAAATAGGTTCTTTGCAGATGTAATGAAGTTAAGGATTTAGAGATGAGCCCTAAATCAAATGACAACTGTCCTTATAGAGGACAGTCTCTCTTATAAGAGACAGAAAAAGAGAAGCTGCAAGGACACAAGACAAAGCCATATGAAGACAAAGACAGAAACTGGGGTTCTGCTGCCTCAAGCCAAAGCCCACCAGAGACTTCTCCTGAAGCTAAAAGAAGTAAGGAAGGAGTCTCCTTTCTTGAAGGAATGTGAATACACTTTGATCTCAGTCAGAATCCTGGCCCCCACAGCTGGAAGAGAATGCATTTCCACTGTGTCTGTTGCTCTAAGCCACCCAGTCTATAGTAATTTGTTATAGCAGCCTTCAGAAACTAATACTGAAGACATCACGGAAATATAGCATTTCAGTGCCACTTTGAAGAATGGGAGACAATTCATCAGAAAAAGGGAAAAGGAACTAGAAAAGATATTTCAGTCTGAAAACTCAAGGTACTCATAGATAAATTTCTATTTTGAATGAGTTGTCCTATTCACCCAAGCAAGTGATCATATAGAGATTGGAAATTAATGGTGGTCCTGGAGTCCAATGATTGCCAGCCTAAGAAAAATAGGTTTTGTTGACCAATAATAGTACTTTATTTATATGTTTCGTTTCAAAGTTCACAAAGGCTCTTAACATATTATTTCATTTAAATCCCATAGCAAACTTATGAATTAAGCAGCAAGAGTATTACTCCATAAATTTTGTAGGTAGAAAGAGATTCATCCCTCATTTTAAACAACCTACTAAAAATTGCACAGCAACTAAGAGGCTCTCAAATATATATATATACACACATATACATACACACAAATACAGAGGGTGACCAAGAAAATATACACATTTGAAGAAAGGAAAAAACTGTATGAAAATTTTAATACTCAAGTTAGGTTTGACGTTTGCAATTACAAAAGATACAAGATACAATATACAAGATAATAAATGTTATTGGAATATACTGAATAGTACAGTTTTAATACAGTTTTTCCTTTCTTCAAATGTGTGTACATTTTTAGTACCCTCTCTCTATATTCAGTAGAACGTCTGCAGTTGACCACCTACCTACACTGACCACCTCCCTGAGTTGACCTGATTTTCACAGATCAGATATGCACTATACATATCAGCACAGTAAGCCCAGCTCCTTACATTGACCACCTCTGTATGTTGACTAATTTGTTACTGTCCCTTGGGTGATCAACTTACACAGGTTCTACTGTGTGTGTGTATGTATATAGGTGTGTGTGCGTGCGTGTGTATAGTTATTACTATTTTTTACTTCAAATCTTATGTTCTGTCCAGTGCATCTTGATGATTTTAGTAAATGGTAAGGAAGTAAGAAGCCTAATTATGAGATCACAATGGCACAGTAAGAATATTAACTTGGATAAGAGGTTATAGGAGGGAGCCCTCTTAAATCAGCATTTTGTAATGGTTAGGTATGAAATCACAAGTGACTAAGTGAAGAGTAGGGTCGAAATAGGCAGAGAAGGGGCAGATAGATGAGCAAAGTATTGATGAGAAAGGATCAACATATTTTAAACAGTGTGTACTTCCAAAATTTGTCATATTTCATTAAATCTTCCCCTATTTTGATTTTTTTTACCATTAATTGTACTCATGTATGCCAAAATATATTATGCCTCTTTCTGTTTATACACTTAGCATAATTTTCCAGGCAATTCAATGTGTCTTTTTTTTTTCCACAATAGAAATAGCAAGAACTGCTAACTTCATCTTCACATCAGGTAGGATTTAGCCTTTATGAAATCTAACAAAAATATTCTAGAGTTTAAACTAATGAGATACACACACATTTGGGTCAATCATTTAAACATACGTAATTATATGTACATATGTTGCAAATACAGCAACTTCCGGACACAAACCATGTGTGCCGAAAGAGACCGTGAGAGCTATTATTGGCCTGACAAAGTAAGGAAACAGATAAAGTAAGAGTAAACCCTGAAATGTGAAAAATTTACTTTCTCATACAATGGCTATTTAAAACATCTGGATTGAATATATCTTAAAATCTTAAAAAAAAATAGCTAACATAGAAAGTCACATTTTAATAAAAATCATTCATGTCAAATTGGGTACAGATACATTAATGGATTGGATTAAACACAGTTCTGGGGGAAGAAAATGTTTAGGACACTTTCCAAGTTACATTCCACACTTAGAGATTCATAACGTGATGTGTATTGGCCTATTAAGACTGAGATAGAACCTACAAGAAAGAAACTAGCTCAACTTTCATGCACCCAGCGTTTTTCAAATTACTTTCACCTTGAATTTTCTGGAGGTCAGAAAGAGAGGAAGGAGGAGTTATTTCTTTCTGATGATGCAAGGAACTAGCGCTCCTTATAATACTCTTCTAACATGTTTGGTCAATGTGCCTTCTGTGGAATAACTATTTTTCTTCATATAAGTAACAGTGATTAGGTGGGTTGCCGTTAGGATCTCACAGAAAAGTGATGTTGCCGATAAGCACACTTATTCAAATTGTGTTTTAAATAAAGGTGACCATCTGCTTGCTCAGGCAACATGGCGAGCTTTCTTTATTTACCGGTTTAAATAGTCAATTTCGTGCATGCGCACTATACAGCAATGACCTCATTAACATTCATTACAATCCCTCTGCACATGTGCACTACACATCAGTGACTTCATTAATCCATTTGAACATCTTGTGACTACAGGCCTTGTAAGAAGCTCCTCCCTAGTAATCTGATAATCCACCCAACACCTTTAAGCATAACCCTTTCAACATAACCTGGTTTAACATAACTTAATGGAGAACATGTTGTTAGCCGTTACTTCTTTTGTTAGTATCTGATAAAGCCTGAGGTTATGGAGGAAAGAGATGGTTTGAAAGTCTGTTCTACTGACCTTGCTATTTGGAGGCAGTTTTACTTCGATCTTTAAAACAAGGCATAAAGAAATGTCTAGGGCATACAGAAATTTATGTGCAAACCTCCACTCCCATGTGGGCCTTAAGTCAAGGGGTTTTTACACCCACAACTGACCAGGCCGACCTTAGGTCAGGGGGTTCTTAGGCCTGCAACCAACCTGGCCATATGGGATTCTGCCTCAGTTTCTCACAAGTAGGCCTGCACAAAGTCTTTTCACTGCTCTCTCTCAAACAGCTTTTTCAGCCAGAGTCATATAGGCCTTTCACCTATAAGTTTCTTTACATTAAATGATTTAAATAAAGGACAACATGGGCCAACCTTGTCAACTGAACCAGAGCATTACTTTTATCAAGAAATATAAAATAATGCACAGAAACTTAAAAAGCAAAAAGATGAAAAAAGAAGAGGGAAAAATGCTGATTTTAAAAAAATGAGCTTGGGAAAACAGTTTTATTTTTCACTATTCTGCAAACCACGTTCTGGTGAATATCATCTGGATTCTTAGTGCTGAAGCACGAAAGTACGTGAAACAATATTGCAGAAATATGTGGGGTGTCCCAAAAGTTGCCCCAAAAGTCACCATAATAGGGAAAATGGGAAAATATAGCTAACTAAAAGTACCTTATTTATAAAATATTCACTACAAAACCTTACAAAATGTTTACAAAAATATCAGCCTTTTTCTCTCCTGTGTCCATCTTCTTACTTTTTTAACCTCTATGCATAATTGTATGGCCCTTGATGAAAGTAATGACTCCAATTCGGTTGACAGGGTTGGCATGTGGTGTATGGGAACCTTAGGGATGACTTTTGGGTTACACTTTGTAGGTTTCAAGGTATAGGCAAAGAAGATTGTGAAGATTCAGAATCTACTTCCAAACTCTTCCATCTGCTGATTTCCAAAGAAAGCGTCATAGCAAGTAGACACAATCATAGCTTAGTGTCCAGTCCATAACTTTCAGAGCCTAAATAGACACCCAAAGTTACATTAACAGAAGAGGATCCCAAAGATGAATCAGAAAGGAAGACACTGGCACTGCCTTGTGTCACAGTCTGTATAGCAAAACTTCAAAACCAAGGCTCTATGCAAGTTTTAGGTCCCATAAGAACTCAAGAGCAAATTTCCAAAGATAAGGCACAAGGAAAGAAAAAAGTCCTAGAGTTTGATATTATCTTCTACCTGATGACACCTATATCCTTTCCCTCATTAAAAAAGTTGTGCTAACACGTAAGGATCATTCTTCTCAATATGTGTACTAATTAATTTTAAAAAAAGGATCACTTTCTGGCCAGGCTCAGTGGCTCATGCCTGTAATTCCAGCACTTGGGAGGCGTAGGTGGGTGGATTGCCTGAGATCATGAGTTTGACACCAGCCTGAGCAAGAGCAAGACCCTGTCTCAAAAAAGTAGGTGGACGTTGTGGTGGGGGCCTGTAGTCTCAGCTACACAGGAGGCTGAGGCAAGAGAATCGCTTAAGCCCAAGAGTTTGAGGTTGCTGTGAGCTGTAATGCCACAGCACTCTACTGAGGGCAACAAAGTGAAACTCTGTCTCAAGAAAAAAAATCACTTTCTGTATCTTTAAGTAAAAATATTTCCTAGCTCAGGAAGAAATTTACTTGATTTTGCAGAAGAATTAAAACATTTCTAACAAATATGGGAAACATACTATATTTTCAATAAGAGGGTAATACTAAGCTATCAGACTAATGCACCTTTGATATTTCTCTGGTTACTACTCTTTCTTTTCTTTCTTTCTTTCTTTCTTTTTTTTCAGTTTTTGGCCAGGGCAGGGTTTGAACCCACCACCTCCAGTACATTGGGCCAGCGCCCTACTCCTCTGAGCCACAGGCACAGCCCAGGTTACCATTCTTTCTGTAACAACTTCATTAGTTTGTTTCTATGTGGGTCACTGCCAACCTATTGTCACCTAAAACTTCATGTTGTCCACAGTATCCAAAACAGCCAATGATTTATGGGGAAAATCTTGTAAATTTCTTTCTAGATATGGGACGTGACCAATAGAAACATATAGAGCTTGGTCAGGAGACAATCTCCACATAAATCTCGCTGTGCTTAATAAAATCTATCTCTTCACTCAGGAACAGTGCATGTTGGGACAGCTCACCGTACACCCCTGAAGATCCAGTTGCCCCCCAATCATATCGCCTGATGGTTTTACGGATACCTCTAAGCCAAATCTGTAAGCTCTGAACCAAAATCTGTATCTGAATCCTACCTTATTTATTCTTTGGCTGTGTTCCCCCTCTTGGTGACAGGCATCATTATCCACCCAATCTTCCATAACAGAAATTTCAAGTCCATCTGTGAGTACCAATTCTTTTGGAGCTCACCTCCAGTATCCAGCATCACTGGAGTCTCTGATTAACAGGTAAAGAGAACTCTTAAAACCTTTCCAGGGGCTCGGCATCTATAGCTCAAGCAGCTAGGGCACCAGCCACATACACCAGAGCTGACAGGTTCAAATCCAGCCCAGGCCTGCCCAACAACAATGACAACTACAATCAAAAAATAGCCAATTGTTGTGGTAGGTTCCTGTAGTCCCAGCTACTTGGGAGGCTGAGACAAGAGAATCACTTAAGCCCAAGAGTTTGAGGTTGCTGTGAGATGTGACGCCACGGCACTCTACCCAGGGCAAAAGCTTCAGACCCCGTCTCAAAAAAAAAACCAAAAAAACCTTCCCAGGATGCTTTATTATCTATATTAAAAATCAGATCTATCACATGACATTCAAAATCCCCAAATACCCAACCAACATAGAGATTCTTGATTTATGCTTTGTCTTTCTTCCTTAACATTCACTCACAATAATATTTTAGAGTCATACTGACTTCAGAATAAAGTAGGCACTCTTGGCATCACCCTGGACCTCACTGTTTTCTGATCACATTGTGAGCTCTCATGCCTCCACACTGCACAGTTTGGAGGACTTACTGCTCAATCTGTGGGAAGCTACCCTCCTCTTTCTCCCCTCACCGGAGCCCATGCAACTTCATAATTTCTCCCTTTACCTAACTAGGCCTTGTGACCTCATCTATTCTTTAAGAACCAGGTCAAATTACTTTCTTCGGAAAGCCCTCCCATATGTGTCCGCCCCAGGGCAAAATTGCTTCTACTAACACTGTAGCTCCAAAGTACTTTATGCTTCTCTTTTATGGCACTTATTTCACATTAACTAGTTATTTATATGCACATATCTGTTTCTCTGCTATATTAGAAAGTTCACGAGAGAGAGGCATTGTTCAATTACTATTAGATGTTCCGTAAATACTCACTGGATAAATAGATAATTAACTAAACAATTGGTTTAAACAGTAAAGTTATTCCAGTGCCAGTGACTTTAAATATGTACATTACATCTGAGTTACTGGAAACTCCCTTTTCAGAGATGACCTCCCTGAGGTCGTCTTATGCATTTCTTCTCAGGGAGATATGCAAATCTAGGGGATAAAATGAGAAAATAAAGCCATCAAATAAGAAATAAAAGAAGGAAAGGAGTAGGAGGAGAGTCTAATCATAATTCAAAGCCATCAGTTTTCCCCATGACCCTGAAGAGACCAGTCAGCAGCTTTGAAAAATCACTCACTGGATAGATTCTGCTCAGAAATAGGTTCTCTGGGGAAAAACAGAACCAGAAACCTAGTCTAAAATGCCAAAGGTTTTCTGCATTTTGCAATTGGTTTACTTGGCATTGGAATGTCACATCTCACTTTGAAAGGCCCAAACTACCCATCAGAACATTACATAGCTCAGCCAACTGCATTTGCTCGTAAATGTATTTTGCATTTTCAATTATCATTGCACCAGAGATATGGGCAGCCTCGAAGAATTTCATTGAGAGCCACTCATATAAAGCATGGCCTCGACATGTTAATTTAGCGGCACATATGGAACACTGGAGTTTGGCAGACTTAACTTGGAGTTAGACAAGAATTTGATCAGCCAGCTATCTGACCCTTCTGATTACAGAATGGAGATAAAATAATTTAATGATCCATCGAGATTATGCTGCATTGGCTCTTCTGCAAGTCATGTAGCTATTTCTATTTTTATTCTTAAGATTTATGTGACTGTCTTGGTCTTCTCATCCTTATCTCACACTATGAAAAGAGTAGAATCTGTTTTGTAAGCTGGTTTCTTTGAGGCACCTGGCATTATTCTCTACTCTTCCCCTAGGCTTTTCCAAAATGCCTTTTCACAGAATGATAGCCTCACTCAATGACCCCAGATAAAAGGGTTCCTTAGTTCTAAAGTATATATGTATAATTATGTAGATATAAATATATAACCAAATTATTACACATATAATCACACGTATATAGACATACGTGTGTGTGTGTATGCATACTGAATAGTATGTTTCTCTAGCAGTAATTCATTGCACATGATAATAGTAAAGGTCTCAGAGGACAAAGGAAACAAGTCATGCTAAACTAACTGGATCTGAATTTCTCAGACGTATACACTAACCTATCACACATTTCTTTCTATGCCACTATTATCACATCAAGCAAGATGTTTACAGAATTTTACAGGCAAAGCACAGGACCCCCTGTTACATTTGAAGTTCAGATAAACAATAAAATGTTTTCAGTTTCAGAATATCCCTCAGGGGGTTATGCCTATACCAAAGAAATCATGCCACAAAACCAAAGCCAGCAGTATTAAGAGTTGACACAGCAGAGAGATGGAGCAATGATGTGAAGATGTCCTGAGCTGATCCAAAAAACAAGTGATAAATGATGTGACAGGGAGTAGGAGAATCTCCAACTAGAACAGCCTCCCAATTTCCAGGAGCTCATTTGCCTGCCAGCTGAGCCTAGTGGCACCATCTTGTGCCCCCTACGATTACAGAGGTCATGTCAAACAGGACAAGGCAGACATCAGGAGTGGGCCAGGGCTTTCTAATCCTCTAGGGTAAAAGTGGTTCCCTAAATATATCCTATATAGGGTTGCCAGATTTAGCAAATACCAAGACTCCTAGTTACATTTGAATTACAGATGAACAAAACAATAGTTTTTGCTAAATGAAACAGGTACAGAGGCCCTTGTCAAAGAGTATCGAATCTAACAGGGGATACAGCATACATGGTACTACTGGAAAATCTAGTCAACATAATTACTCACCAGGATATGAGAATGGTGGAGCCACAAAATCTGAATATGAGGTCAGACAATTAAGTTTGTGAACTCACCCTAGAAAAAGTGCTACATAGCTCTTTGCTGAATGTCACTACTGTCACCCTTGAAGTGCTCTTCTTGGGAAGCTTTGCACTGATGTCAGCACCTAGTCTATCCTTCAAAGAAATTTTGGAACTCTTTCCAGAATGACCATCAGAGCTGTTGTCATATGAGGTTTAACAATTAAGTTTGAGAACTTACCACTGTATACTTACATTGACAGCACTGTACAAACAACTTAGTAAGGTTTTATAACCTTGGTATATCAGTGTCTCACAGCTCTATTCACATTGACATGTGGTGGTGTCTTCTGAATAGCATTCATCACTGTTGTTGCATTGTATTTTTGTGCCAAATAGATGCGTCTTGGTCACCAGATGGACAACAAGGGTACTTCAGAGGTGACTGTAGTGATATTCAGCAATGAGGTATGTAGCACTTTTTCTGGCATGAAATGAACAACTTAATTGTCTGACCTGGTACTGTTGTCTGCATATTTACATTAAAAACACTCAACTAGAAGTCATTTAGCAGTTCCATCACTGACTATATTTTATTGCACAAAAGAGTCAATTCCTCTTTATTTCCTCATCCTTTAAATGACGGAGTTGTATATGTTAACTCTAAGGTCTCTTCCAGAATGACTATTTCACAAAAAATATTGTTACACAGTGAAAATAAGGCAAATACCTATACAGTATAACATGGCATCACATGATTGGTATATACTAGAAGGAAATGTAATAATTACATGCTTTAGTTCATTTACGGAGCTATTGCCTTGTTAATTCTCATTTTATTTCAAGTGAGAAATATCTTAATTATTTCCAATTATTGTAGCCATTACCAGAATTAGCTCCTTTTAAATGAGAGCTAATTCTTTACATCTCACTTTCTGTCTTGAAATATTTTCCCTGAGATTTAACAAATAAGGCCTCCTAAAAAGATAGACACTTTAATATTGTATAAAATTTCTGAATACGTAAGAATTCACTCTGAAATGAATCCTTTTCTGTACATTCTGTTTTCTAAAACAGGGTTTCTTTGGCAACAAGTGGAAATAGAAATATAGTTCAAGTTCACCCAGCACTTTTAGAGTACTATATGGAGTAGTCCATAACATGAAGTAGGATAGTCAAACTTTTATGTATTGCCATGTCATCCTAATAACCACATCAGGAAGAATTAGCTGCTTCCAAAACCCATTTCTTCTTCATTTACCCACATCTAGACCATATGAATCAGATTCCTTCCATGTAAATGTAGCCACATGCCTGGAAACTCTTCAGTGAGATATGAGCAGAAGCCAGGGGGCCACTTGCAAGGCAGCTCACAAGCACTTCCCATGTGTCATCCTCTATGCTGCTTCCCCTTGTGCAGACACCTTGGAAGCCATGTGTTGAAGGGGGAAGAGGCACAAGATAGAAAGTGCCTATGTCTCCAAATCACCTTTTGAGTAAGAGCTACTCACTAACCAGAATTGGAGGGGAAATTGAGCCCTGATCTTTAGCATAAGACTCACTTCCTGCTTTAGAGACCTAGAGAGTCACGAGAATGGCATAGAGCTGTGTGCATGAAGGAGATCAGAAAACTGGCCTCCAAGAGAGAATGTATATGTGAGGTGTGGTAATAATCATGGTAAAGATTCTCTAGATTCCAAAGGTTTCTTGATGCTGGAGGCAGAGGTTGTGCTCAAGGTCTACAGTTTTGCAAAAACAAAGGTGGAGACATTCCATCTGATCTTTTCCACATCCTCCCTAATCAATGTTAATGTCGTACAAGTGGCCTTTGTCCACTTCTTATTTGATGATAATAAATATGGACCTGAGGTTTACTCGGGTGTGCTCCTCCCAGAGGTCCTCAGTCCCCCAACACAGACTCTGTGTAAAGCTTCTTCATTCCTCGTCCCAAGACCCCCTCATCTGGTAACCCCAAACCCATTCACAGAACACCCCTTTAAGACTTGATAGGAGCAGAAACCTTGGGTTAAGCCACTGAGATAACACAATTTGTATTTTTGCTGTTTTTCTTGTTGACATGGTGCATTAGCTTTCTTTGTACAATCACAAAATTGTAATGATGTGATATATTCAGTTTTATTTATTACGTATTTTCCCTTAAAAGCAAGAGCATTTCAGCTCGGTGCCTGTGGCTCAATCAGCTAAGGCGCCAGCCACATACACCTAAGGTGGCAGGTTCAAATCCCCAGCCCGGGCCCACCAAACAACAATGATGGCTGCAACCAAAAAAAAATGGCTGGGCGTTGTGGTGGGCGCCTGTGGTCCCAGCTACTTGGGAGGCAGAGGCAGGAGACTCGCTTGAGCCCAGGAGTTGGAGGTTGCTATGAGCTGTGATG
>CAUYQV010193018.1:0-42540 GCA_963574575.1 Galagoides demidoff | reverse complement strand
GTTCTTGATAATCAGTTCTCAATAATTATTTGTTATTATTAAAGTTTAACATTATAAAATTAACAAAAATAATATAAAACTCATATCCTGGCAAAATAGCCACATGGCAGCCAAAAACCGTATATTCCCTTCCCATTCTCCAGCTGTTCCCTAGCTTGTCGTGCATTTTTTTTCCAAAAATTGGGACTTTTTAAAAATGCCACGGGGCATGGAACAAATTGTTAAAAATCAGAACTGTCCTGCCAAAAGCAGGACGCCTGGTGACCTTAATCTTACGCCTTCCAGACACAGCCCTGGTTCCGTGTCCTTAATCAAGGGTGGAAGAGAGCTGCACAATGACAGTGTCGGACACATCCAGCCACAGACCACAGACCACAGGCAGAGTTCAGCTGCAAAGCTCTTATTTCCCCCATCTCTGCCCTAAAAGGGAAATGTCCCCATGTTGTACAGAGACCCTCTCTGTGAGGGCTGTAATTCTATTTGTCCCCAGGATACTATTCGATTTTCCCAATTATCACAAGTGCATAGTCACCAAGTTATCAGGAGAAATAAACAAATAAGCTAAGTAAGGAGCTATTTCCACATTTCAATCTGTGCCCCAGGGTCTTGTTCTCAGAAAGACTACCGCAGCTCCTTCTAAGGCGTGTGTCACCTGGCCACACCTGCTCCCAGCTCTGCTACCCTTGCACTCGGGCTCTCTTGCTCCCTAACTTACGTGGGGGCAGCAGCATTGCCTCCACTTCCGAATTTCCAAGGCTCTTGCTCATGTTACTCCATGGGACCTCGCAATAGCCCTGGGTAGGTGGCAGAACATGACCCAGGAGCCCCTGTTCCCAGGAGGAGATTAAGACTCAGAAAGGTACAATGGCATCAAAAACACACACCCAGAGGTGCTGAAAGTGGCAGAAAATTAAAAAGTGACTAAACACCAGGCTCTCTGCCTCCTGGCTGCATCCTCTACCCCTTTGGGATGCTGGACCACGTGGAGATCCCAAAAGCACCTGTCCTTTTTTGTTGTTCTTGCTGTGATCAAGCCTTCCTTGGAAACGCAGTGTACCAGTGCTACATGACAAACAAAAAACCCCTTGATATTTGCACACGCATGCTCACAGTAGCATATTCACAGCGGCCCCAGTGTGCATCCGTTCATTTCTCAGACTCTGAAACGTTGCTACGCTTGTCTCCCATTCCATTCTTTTTGCCTATGTTTTTAAAAATACAGATGCTCCTTGACTTAAAATGGAGTTATCTGGAAGAACCGGTTGTAGTAGAGGAGCATACTGAATGTGCTTTTGTACCATCCTAAAGTCAAAACACCGTAAATTAAACCACCATAAGTCGGGTCTGTACTTTGGGGAAGGAGTGGAATTAGATGTACATGGTCATTTCACCATCTTTATCTGAACTTTGAGCCGAATCTTACGCAACTAGTAGAAGCAAGCCTGGCGGCGCCAGCAAGGAGGGCGCCGCTGACAGAGCGGCGGGCGCTGGGATCTTGGAATTACAGGACAGTGTGGTGTGCACAGGGGACGTAGGTCAGGGAGGCTCCAAGTTGGTCACGAGGTGCTCACGAAGCTGTGGTGTTGTTTGGCGGGGAACAGACCTGTTTCGTGTTGTCTGTCACTGCTGTCACTGCTGTCATGGGAGTGCCTCACACTCCAGCACTAGCTTAGTCATCAGTTCCCAGAGCTCATGCTTGCGGTTGCTTTGAGCGGTCCTGCTGAACTAAAGCAGCCATGAGCTGGCTCCTTCCCTTACTAGAAAATTGACACTTAAAAGTTTTTTTCCAACACAATTAAACTCAAATGGGGAGAGAGGAGGTCGGTGTGCTCTGACAGAACAGGCACAATGCAGGGTATGTGGCACACCTCCTGGGTGAGTGGCACACCTACAACTGGGACCTTACCTAACAATGTAACGCAATGATCTGTACCCTCATAGGAAACGGAAACTTAAGAAAAATGAAGCTTTTTTCCTAATAGTTCCCATTTAGGATTGCTTTGATGAACAAATAAACACAAAATAATTTAAATGGTTATGAAAGGCACCAAGGAAGATGTCCCTACCGCTCCTGCCTCTTTTCCCCATAGACTAAAGTATAAAATGCAACTGCCGGGCGTCAGCAGTGCTCATTTGCAAAGGCCCATTCAGTTCCCTTTTACCTCCTGAATCCTGTGGAGGTTAACCTAACCTAACCTAATCTAACCTAACACTGCATTTCAGACACGACCAACACAAAGCTTAACCAGCCAACGGCAGAGATCACTAGAAAAAATCACCCTCCTTGGAGGGCTAGCTTGGCTACAGGGCTGGGACTAAGTAGGGTAAGTGAGGTATTTGCCTTGGGCACAAGATTTAAGGGAATAATCAAGATAAACAGTATTTCAACACAATATTTGAAAGCATTCATATTGGTAAACAGCCCATGAGCCAACTTCTTGTTTTTGTAAATGAAATTTTATCAGACACAGGGCCAGGATTAGGGAGAGATGAGTGAGGCATGGTTGTGCAAGTATAGGGTCGGGTCCTGTCTTTATTTAAATTTTTGGTATTTTTATTGGCTGTGGTGGCTCAGACCTGTAATCTCAGGACTTTGGGAACCAGAGGTGGGTGGATAACTTAAGTCCAGGAGTTTAAGACCGGCCCAAGCAACATATTGAGCCTCTGTATCTACAAAAAAAAAAAGCTTTTTAAGAAAAAAATGAGTCAGGCATGGTGATGCAAGCTTGTAGTCCCAGCTTCTCAGAGGGCTGAGGCAGGAGGATTGCTTGAGCCCACCTCAAAACTGCAGTGAGCTATGATCGCGCTACTGCATTCCAGATTGGGTGATAGAGTGAGACCCGGTCTCTTAAAAAAAATGATATTTTGTTCATCACGGATTTTTTGAATTAATTTTTATTTTTAGAATATTGTACTAAAGTATAACTTATTTTGATTACTGAGGTTTTGGGTGCCCCCTTAAATTTTACGATCAAGATGAGTGCTCACCTACCCTGCTTAAATCAAACTGCAAGCTGTTCTCACCAAAAGGCTTCCATGCTTCACCCTGGGGCCCTCATTATCAGTTAAACTCAAAGGCACAAATTAATCCCCTTCAGAAATAGCTATGGGGAGCAGAATATCAGATGATAAATCGTGCCACCATGTAGTACTCTTAAAATCCACCAATCTTTCCTTTTTCCTTTAATATAGCCTCATTCCACAAAAAGTTAAAAATTTGACCTTCAAACCAATAAATAACAACAATCAAAGTCTAACTGAATTATGACAGACACATTAAATCTACCTTGGGAGATGGACAAGTGGGACTATTTGGGTAGAAGATGTATTTATACAGATACGTCCCCACCGAGGCTTTTTTGGCATAAAGTAGCTTAGACTCAGGTGGAATCCCGCCTCTGTGTCAATATTTTTTAATTTATGGTATTTGATTATTTTCTAAAAGATTAAGCCTCTTGAAAGTATGGTTCTAGCAGTAGAAATCTATATTCCACTCCACACAGCTCTTTTCATTAACCCATATTGTACCAAAACAAGGCTCTTGGAATACTGGTAAATACCGGATGCTCATGACCCTTGCTTTGAGTAAAATTGAGCTGGGAGTAGAGGAGCATCCCACACACAGAAGACCTGAGCTGGGTCTCCTAAGGTGCCCAGAGATACTCCAAAGTGTAAAGCTGGCATTATTTGCAATGAAGGGCATACGTTCTTTTCAGAATGTGCACAATTGCTTTCTCCGCTCCAGCAGTTTCCTTAGTGCCATTGTATTCTACTGAGTAAATGAGCATTTTTTAATAAAAAGCAATTTGTCTAATGAGCAGGGTTGGTTGGGCATAGTGGAAACACAGCATGCGATTAAAATTACACTTGCAGTATGAAACACGCCCATTGAGTCATTGGCAGCCGTCTCTTGTAACCTCATTTAAGTCCTTGTCCTGTGTCCGAATGGTGCTCTAACTGCAAAATGGCAGCACCAGCAGGCACTGTCATGTCCAGTGATGGCTCCCAGCCAGGGCTGGGGGCTCCCTGGAGCTTCAAGCCCCCAAGAAGAAGGCCAGCTCCAGAAGCAGTTAGGAAGGTGTGGTGCAGTACCCGGAGAACATCATGCCATTCCGTCCTGGGAGTCACATCCCGAGTAGTGGCCGTACTGCCAAGTACTTATGGCCCCAGTATGAGAAATTTAGGAACCAGAAAGTCTCAGGACAAATTGATAATATTTTCTTTAACAGGCATGTTTGAAGCTAAGATTTACAAAGTGTATTGATGTAGGGGGGAAGACAATGGATTAGGATTTGGTATTTATTTATCTCCTGAAGCACCTACCTTGAATTTTAGAGGATGCCGAAAGAAGAGTTAATTTCCAGATAGCTATTCAGACAGACAGGGCTACCTAGTATGTCAGCTGGGAAACGGAGTTAAAGAGTTTAGAAAAAGCAAAGTGCAATTCATTTTGGACTCGCTAAATAAGATGTATCTGATCAATTTGCCAGTGGATAGGGGGAACTCAGCCATCACGCTGGCTTTGAAGGAAGGACTCAGGCCATGGAGGGGCAGCTGGCAGAGCATGGCACAGCTCTTGTCCTAAAGGAACCAGACTGCATTCCACAGCAGGCTCTTGGTCCTGGACACAAGAGTCAGTTGTGACAACTGGGACATGAAGGGGAGCTTGCTTGTCACTGGTACAGTGGGAACGAGGCAGGAGGGAGCTGGAGAAGGAGCCAGCTGCTGTCTCTCCTGCTTCACACAGGCTCAGGTGGGCCCAGTCCTGGACCATGCACAGTTGCTGAGGCTGCCAGTCAGTCACCTCCCCCTGTTGTAAATTTCCTAGGACTGCTGTGATAAAATGCCACCAACCTGGTGGCTTAAAACAACAGATCTTTATTCTTTCACAGTTCTGGAGGTTTGAAGTCTGAAATCCAGGTGTTGGCAGGGCTACAGTCCCTCTGCAGCTTCTAGGGGAGAATCCTTTCTTGCTTTTCCCAGTTTCTGGTGACAGCAAGTGTTCTTTGCCTTGTGGCAGCATCACTCCAATCTCGGCCTCCATCTGTACGCGGCCTTCTCTCCTGTCTCTTATAAGAACATCCTAAACCCAGGATTATCTCCACATCTTGAGTTTCTTAATTTAGTTATATCTGCAAAAACCCTTTTCCAAGTAAGGTCCCATCCACAGGTTCCAGGGGACATATCTTTTGGAGGGACATCATTCAACCCACTACACCCTGGAATTTGAGTTCCTCTGTGTGGTGAACACTTGAACTGACACAGCTGTTGGTGCTCAAGTGGCTGTGGAGAACCAGTGGTACCATCCAGTGGGCCAAGATGTGGAAAGAAGCCACGCTCCAGATGCCACAAGACAACTGGCCTTTAGGTGCAGATTGGTGAATTCGCTTTCCTTCCACTGGTCTCTATTTCTGAGCTTTCCCACCCTGAGCCATCTTTCCAAGATGCGGCAGACTTTGTCCTGGGAAATTAGTTGAAAGAGACTGACCCTCACAGATTAGACCACCCCACTGGCGGAAGGCTCCTTGTTCTTAAGCCGTGTTCACAGACATGGGAGTGGCAGGAATGGAGGAAAAGGAGGGAAGAAGGCAAACGGGAAGAGAAGCAAAGCCTTTCCACTTATCCCACCGGCTGCCCACTGTCTACCTCCCTCCACGGGTGGGCCCACTCTGAGTCACAGTAGTGACACTCTCAGCATGCTACGACTGACGTTAATCGTGGTGAATGCTTTTCAAAATGGCTGGAAGAACATTTTTCACTATTCATGAGTAAATGAGTGTTTTATTGGGGGTGGGAGGGACTTAGGTCCAAAATCCATTTCTGTTCCTTTCACATTAGAAGGAACATGCAGTGGAAAGAGCCCTGGCTTGGGGGTCAGCAGGCACGGGTACTAGTTTCAGCTGGGTCACGACCAAGGTGTGTGACCTTGACTAACACGTTTTCCATCTGTGGGCTCCAGTTTCTTCAACTGTAAAATAAAGGATTGGCCAACATGTGTTTCCGAGGACCCTTCTACAATTGAAAAAGCCCTTTATCTCTCTAGAGATGACGTTTCTGGAGAAACTGCCGTGCACAGGTCAACACCAAGCAGAATATAGACACCAATGTGCATTCAGTGCCTCCCACACTGGGAACTGCTAAAGGCCCGTCACCCTGCTCTGTCCCCAGATGGAGCGATGCTCATTTGGGTAACTAGTATCTCTCAGTCCCATGAGTCTCAGTCCAATGGCCAGACCTTCCCTCTGAGAGAGGAAAAAGGGACAATGAGGCAGAAGAGCCGCGGGCCTGACCCTCGTATCCCTCGCCCAGCCCTTCCCGCACACCCACACACATAATGCTCATCTTTCTGGAGCCAGTTTAGAATTATTTGTCCAGTTCTCTGAGTTTGGCTCATCTCCTTTCAAATAAAGAGATATTTTTCTGAGGCTTATTTGTGATGAGTCTTCGTTCCAAACTGAAGTTAGTAATATATGCTCACCGAAGAGGGAGACAAGATTTGTCTTTCATGAACTCCATCAAATTACATCAACTAACACAGATGAAAGAGAATCAAGATTTTGTCAATATTTCTTGCATTTTATATATGTGTGTGTGTGTGTGTGTGTGTGTGTGTGTGTGTATCGAGCAGGTAGCCAGACCAGGAATTTCACGGCCCCACTTTTAGAGAACTGAAACTCGTAGGTAGGAAATGACTTGGTCGAGGTCATGAAGTCCGTAGGTGATGGGGGATGGATGTGAAACCGTGGTGCCACTTTCTACTTATCTTGGAGCCCTGTGAATTTTAGGAGTAAGTATACCCTCCACATTCAAAGGCCTCTGAGAAGGGGACTATCCAGGTAGCTCTGAAGAGAGACATTTCATTATATATTGATTCTCCTCGATTCCTAGGGCCACCAGGACTACTAGAAGGTGAAGCCACCACTAGGAAATCACTGCTAACTGTGATCTGTAGCGCATGGCCCAGGGACACCATTCCTGAGGAATGCAGTATGAACAGTGCAGAGCTGTGGCACTGGAATGACAACTGGCCTATATCACAGTCCCAGGGGTACAGAGCTGTTTCTGGGGCTCCTTGCTGTGTGGAGGAAGAAACAATTTGATGGGCTAGCCCATGGGGACTCTAACTGGCTCTTGTGCTTAGATAGGATTGGGTAGTCTTAAAGAGGTTTTACAGCAATTATTTTACCCATCCAGTCATGCTGTGAGCAGAGCTTATTACCTTCATTTTCTCCAAAATGAAAAGTAAGAATCAGAGAGGTTGGATGACTTTCCTAAAGCTCACAGCACTTAAGGGATGGGCCTGAATTTATACCCAAGGGTTCAGGCTTCTGGAACCTCTTCCCACAATCTGGATAAGTATTGAGACTGTGGATACCAAGGACAGAGGTGTGGTCAAAGGAGATTTCTAACACATAAGTGAAGAGGAAAATTCATCCATATGTATATTAATATATTTACTCATCTAATATTTATCCAGCAAATATTCACTAGAAGCTTCTGTTGTACCAGGCGGGGCACTGGGCTTCTCATTTAAAATGCCAGTCAATCAAATAAGATGTCAGATTTGCCCTTTAGTTTTCTTAGTCACAGATACAAACTTCTAGTTAGATGATCAGAGCTTTAAGAATGAGTTCAACATTTGTTTTAAGGGAAGGATTTTCTTCTAATTTTTCATCATCTTTTTTATTCAAACTGGAGAGGCTCTCTGCACAGTGATTAAGAGTACAGACCACAGAGTCTGAACCTAAATTGTCTGGCTTCCACTCTCAACTACACTACTTCCCAGCTGTGTGACCCTAGAACAGTTACTCACCCTCTCTGTGCCTCTGGTTTTTTTATAAGTAAAATGGGGATAATATCAGCACTCACCTTATAGGGTTATGTCATGGTAAGTGCCATGTAAGTGTTTGCCATTAGAATCATTATTGTTCTGGTGATGAGAAAGTAGGAAAGAAACAATGAAACCCTCAGGATAAACTTAGAGAAGTGGGAATTGGAGTGAGGTGATACAGTTAGAATCAGACAAACCTTATTAAAGTAGCTGCAAGTGCTCTGCCCTCCACCACAGCAGCAGCAGATGTCTCACGCGGGCCCTGCTCTTTGTTCTTTGGTCACTGAAGATAAAACCCATCTGTGGAGAGAGATACCTTGGAAAGGGCTGCTCGGTGCAGGCAGTGCAGGGGAGTATAGAGCAACTGGGCGGGAGGACTGCTCTTGTAGCCACCGGGCCCAGGGGAACTCCTGCTCGCCTCACCCATGGGAACACGTCGGGCGATGGGGATTCCCTTGGTAAAGGGCACAAACTTCATTAATCTAAGGAAACAAAATTCTTTTCTTTCTCCAGATTTGTAAGTTCCAACAGAGTCTCAGCATGCTTTCTGATTCTCTGAGTTTGTCACCACTGCAGTGCCTAGGAGTAAGGTGATCTGGGATTGGGTCTTGGTGCCACTCTCTGAACCTCTGCACCATGCCTTTTGTAGACTTTAGGGCTTGTGCTTAGTTCGGATGTTAGGGAGTTTGGTGATGAGTACGGTTGAGTTACCTTTTGAGAGGAAGGTGTGTCTCATCCCACCTCACCCTAGGGTTTCCTGACAGGCAGAAGGAATCACCTGCTTCTATGCATCCCCTGTCCCTATGTTCACATCACTCCCCTGCCACTGTGTAACCTGTGTTACCGCCAGCTTGTCTAGTGGGCGGGGCGTACCCTGACGTAGAGGCTGTGTCAAATTCCTCTCTCTGCCTTCACCTTCTCCACAGCACTTGAAAAACATTTGTGGCATAAATAAATAAATGGACAAGGTGGAGGGTCTATTGCACAAGTCTGAACTGGGGTGTGGTGCGGGGGGTCCCTGGCTGAGGCACAGACAGCTCAGCCACCACTGGAGCTTACTGCCCATCGGACTTGGTGCTGAGCCTGCCTCCCACTCTGGACCTTCTGATGTCCCATGGCCCGAAGGCTGATTCAAATGGCTTTCTGCTTTCCTCTACCAGTGTGTATCCATGTCCCCTCTTTGTACACACATGAGTGTCATCTGGAGGAAACTGGGAGTCTCTTTTGAAGTCATCACATCTCTGCTCTTCCAAAGAGAGTGCTTCCTCCAAACTGCCAGCAGCTCCCCAACCTCTGAATGTATCAACCCTCAGCTTCAGGACGTTTCTCTCCCCAAATCTATTCTTTTTCCCTGAGCTCCACCTCTGACCCAAGTGACAGAGGCAGAGGGGAGTGAATAGAGCGGTGGTTCTCCAAGTTGGCTGCATGTCAGAACCACCAGGAGCATCCTCACAAAAGTACAGAAAACTGAGCACGCCCTAACTGTTACATAATCCAACTTGCTGTCATACGCCCAAAGAAATCTTTTCCTGTATTATTTCTCTTTTCTAAAAAAACATTTTTAATTGATGCATAATAAATGCACATAGTTTAGGGGTATGTGTGATAATTTAATACATTCATGTAATTTGTTTTTTTTTTTTTTGAGACAGAGCCTCAAGCTATCCCCCTGGGTAGAGTGCCATGGCATCACAGCTCATAGCAACCTCCAACTCCTGGGCTCAAGCGAGTCCCCTGCCTCCGCCTCCCAAGTAGCTGGGACCACAGGCATTCATGTAATTTGTAAAGATCAAATCAGTGTACTTGGTATATCTATCATCTTAAGTATTTGTTTTGTCTTTATGCTGGACACTTTCAAATTGTTTTTATCTAGCTATTTTAGAAACTGTCTGTGGCCTATGAAGCCCCACATGAACCCTCCCCCCTCCACGTCCTCCTCCTCCTCTCCTCCTAAGACAAAGGACACAAAGGGCCTGGTTAGCCCAACCCACAAGGTTTCCTTCCAAAGGATCCTAACGCAGCAAAGCCCTCTGGGAAAGCTGTAGAATTTTCCCACCCACTATGGTCCCATACAAAAGGGGTCTCTAACTGCCCCTGGACACATATGGTGTCTTTGCCCTGCCTAGGTATACTTCAATATACCGTATGGCCTGAACCTCTCCACTCCCAGTCTCGTCTCTGGGTGCACTGCAACACCTTTCAGAGAGTAGAGGAGATTATTGTAAGAATAGTTACCCTACTGAAAGATTGCACACTAGGCCTAATTTCTTCTATCAAACCATATACTTGTACTTATTAATCAATCTCTCTTCATCCTCCCATTCTTCATACCCTTCCTGGCCTCTAGCAACCACCAATCCACTTTCTATCTTCAGGAGAGCCACTGTTGTAGATAGCATGTATGAGTGAGAACATACATCTGTCTTTCTGCTTGTTTCACGTAACATAACGACCTCCAAGACCATCCATGTTGCTGCCAATGATGTGATGTCCCATTTCAAAGGCTGAATAGTATCCCATTGTGTATACAGACCACGTGTTCTTTATTCAGACTTTGGTGGGCACTTAGGTTGAGTCCATATTTTGGCTACTCTGAATAGTGGGAGTGCAGATGGCTTTTTATTAAGTCCTTTGGATGATACCTATCAGCTGGACAGTGGGTCACCAGTTGCTCCTGGGGACTCATCGGACCACAGTATTCCTAACATTTTAGCATTCGTGGTGGCAGCTTCTTCATCCCAGCTGTTCTAGGACAGGGTAGAATATGCTCTCCCTTCTCGCTTGTGCCACCTTTTCAGAGTTTACCAAGACACAGCAACTGTGTTTTGTACTCAGAGATGTAGCCCAGACATTCTTCAGGGGCAACAGATGAAAAAACCTTGAGTTATTCACCAATGACACATTTTGTGTCATATAAAAGTTTTCCTCTCCATGCTGGGGGCTGTCAGGTTGCAGAGGGCTGAGTCTTCACTATACCTTGTGAGAAGCTTAATCTAAGTTTCCCAACAAAGACACATCTCCTGCTATAGCCTGGGTGTACCTACACGAGAAGTTTGTGGGAGGTTTAGAAAAACCAAAGGTATTTGTGAGGAATACACCAACCTCCCTCTAATGAGATATGCCTTCAGGATGCCGAGGATGGGCTTGTTTCACTGGGGGGAGGGGAAAAGAGGAATTTGACACCACATCAGTGACTTCTGGCAGGGAGAGCACTGAGCTGAGGGCAGCAAAGCTGAGCAGGCATTCTAGCTCTGCAAGAAGTGTGCTGGAAGGTCCTGGGCCAGTTTAGCGGCATTGTCAGCCTTTGATGGTCCCATCCGTAAGTCTTCCCTGAATGAAGTCTAAGGGCATCATCAGCGCAGGCGGAACAGCCCTGACCTACTGTGCCTTCACCTGCTTGGCAGCCTCCACTCGGAACAGTGTCCTTGCACGCCACCTCCATGTGGCCAGTGCACGTTCAGGTTCAGAGCCAGCATTTGGCAGCCGCTCTTGGGTTCTCAACCGAAGGCTTCTTGCAAGCTTATCAGGTATTGCAGTCCAGGAGCAGAATGTGAACTCAAGCTCCCCTTGGCCTGTCATCCACTGACAGGGTGCTTCTCACACACAGCAAAGCACACACAGAGAGCACCGGCCCCTGTTCCCCTCCTCCCTGCAATAAAGCAAAACAAAACAAGAAGCCATCCAGAGTTACCTTCCCAGGGGAATCTGTCTTTGTTTTTCTGATTGGTGGTAAGGGATGACCGGTATTGGCGGGACATTCTCAGGACACTCTCCCGTGGTGGGCAGTAACACGGCAAAATGAGTCTCCTGTAGGACTCGACCATGGGACATGAGAGCCGGGGCCAGCCATTCATGGGCCTGGCTCATGTGCAGGGATCCCCTCACACCTGGCCCCCGGTGGCCCCCAAGGGCAGCCAGGCTGCCTTCCCAGAGCAGCCACCACGCCCGCCCGGAAGAAGCTCCTGCACTTTCCCGTCTCGGAACCCTCTCTCTTCTCTACCCCTTTCTCTCTGCCCTCTCTGCCCTGGGATTAGATGTGCAGGGTAGGTAGAATGGACAGAGGCATCAATTATTAAGAGAGAAATTTATTTATCTAGTTTATTCTAAAAGCAGCACAGAAAAGGAGAGCTGGAGCGCTACCTCTGTAGGAAGCCACGGGCGGTTCTCCTGGAAGCACTCAGTTTATTATTGAATAAACATTCGGGCTGTGTGCAAGTTGGCATGAACTGCGGGAGGACTACTCAGCTGGGCGGAATCTGGTCGTTTCTTTCCCCTTAATTGATCCACGGGTGACACCAGACTCCTATGTTTATATTCCTTTCTGTTCAGTGTGAAGAATAAATAATAGCCTGTGATTCTCTGATTAAAGTTAAGACCCGAGGAGGAGGAGAACGTGAAGGTCAGTTCTGCCGAGACCTGTAAGGAGGGAAAGATTCCAGACGCTGCTCAGATCTCGAAGAAGTGACCTTTTGCTATGAATTAATCATTCGGATCGGATTGCTCATATGCTTTACTCACAGGAGGAATTGATTAGAGGCTGAAATTAATTGCAAACCGGGATTAACCATTTGCTGTTATACCATGGTTAAAATTTATTTTTTAGCTGTAGCTGCCTTAATGCCTTTATGCCAAGGTTCCTCTTTACTGTACTGCTAATTCCAGGAGTTTCCCTGCAGCGAGTGGACGCGACTGCCCACTCAGTCACTCAGGAAAACATGAAGCCTGACGGGCTGTAAACGGAACACTGGCCTGGATTAGCAGAGCCTGCATGTTTAATTCTTCATCAGAAATGGATTGGATCACTTCAGAGGTCTGAGGGCAAAGGCCAGAGCAACTCCACTGAGGGTTCTTCACAGCTGCTGAGGGGGTCAGTGCGCAGCCGCCAGCAACCGGGCAAGGAGATCACCCCAAAGTGGGTGCATTAGTTTGACTGTCTTATTGATGACATGGGGCATCCAGTCAGGAGACAGGGCCAGTCTTCTGCACTCTGCGTTTGGACTACTCCGGAGTGTTCTGTGGGCCACCCTTCCAGGGCAGGGGAGGCCAGACCATAGCAGGGTCTGAGAAAGTGCTGCTGAGTCTATCAGAAAGAGCTCCCGGCTCTGTGGGAAAGCTGGCTCAATGTCTACCCTAAAGGAGCTCCTGGTCTGTGTGTCCGTTGCCAGTAGAGAATGTAGTCAAAGCTCAGTAGCACAAGCGAGGCCCAGAGAAAGCGCAGGAGCCATTGGGCGGGGAGTGCTGACTGCCACCTGGCTGCTCTGTGGGGAAGGGGACTTTGGTGATGGCGCCCTCCTCTGACCCCACGGCACATTGTTTCCCCCTGCCAGAGTGCTGGCGTGCTGGACTGAGGCTGTCTGTTTATGTGTCTGTCTCTCCAATTAGCCCTCAAGCCCTGACAGGGCAAGGGGCAAGCTTTGTTCATCTCCCTCTTCCCAGGGCCAGACACCGTCTCCGTGCAGAGAAGGGCCCAGGAAAGCTTTGCTGAACCACACGGGAGAACGCAAAGCTTCTTCCGAAAGAGCAGCACTTTGGTTTTCTCTATAAGGAAGGAGGTGATTTACTCCGCCCGGAGTGGTGGGGGCCGTAGATGCCTGTGTCATCTCCCCAACTGGGCGGTGAGCTCCTTGCAGGAGGACTGTGTCCCTTTTGTCTTTGCATTCTCTAAGCACTCATCCTTGTGCCTGCCCAGGTCAGGAGCTTACCAGCATGGAGAATGGAGCTGGCGGGAATTCCTCCTTTCCCCACAAATTCATAGAATCATGGATAAAGCATATCCCTAAACTGCCTTTAATACTGGGTAAACACCTCAGAGATTATTTGCTTGTTATGAGGGGGAAAAATACAACTTCACAAGAGAGGGATCAGGCTTTTATCATCTTAACTCAGATGTCAATCGTAGCATCCCTAATGAGACAATCCGACCTCGCGTGCTTCCTAGTGTGATGCAACGGGGAACACACAGCATCCCCACTGAAATGTTCTTGTAAAACATCAAGCCATTAAACCTGCTTTTCAATGTACAGAAAACATGGGGACCGGAGTTAAAGGATCACAAGGAAATAATCAGATGATGGTTCTAGATTAAATGGAATAAAAGGCATAAAATATGCGGGGTGTAATTCTTGATTGAATCTCATTTTTTAAGAAAAATCAGCTATAAAATGTAGTCTGGAAACAATTTGTAAAATTTGAATCCTGCTTGATAATAGAATTATTTTCTGAAGTACGATAATGGTATTATGGTTATATAGGAGCATGTTCTTATTTTTAGGGAGACAAAAACCGATGTAATGGGAAGCAAGATGCCATTGTGGCTGCAGCTTCTTTTGAAATGTTTCAGAAATCTAGTAGATGAAATAAATATGACAAGAAGAAAACACTTTTAAATATAGGGTATGAATATTTTGGGTATTTATTATATTATCCTGCTTTTCTAAAAAAAAATTCTTAAAAGTAAACAAATAAAATATACTGCCAAATTCCAAGAGGGAAAATACACGGAACTCTCTAGGCATGACAAATGCAGAGAGAAATAATAGAGCCAGACCAATGTGTATAAGTTAATTCTGCAAAAGCTTTTATGCTGATCGAAGTCCCAGGGGCTGGGCATTGCATCTCAGAAACAGGGAAGAGACATGTTAGGAAGACATGTCCATGCAAGGCAGGGACTTAGAACTAAAATGCTTGCATAAAGGCTAGAGCCTGTGAGTATCCCACTTCCTCATCAATTAGAACGAACTCAGCAAGAGAAAGAGTGAGAAAGCTTAATTAATATCCCTCCAAGCCTGGGATGGACCCAGTGAGAATGCCCTCCGTAAGAAATTATGCACTCCCCGCGGATAGGGAGGTTATAATTTGCACTACTTGCGTAGGTCAGGAACCACAAGTCAAAGAAAAAAAAAACTTACCAAGCCAACTGAAGATTCTTTCACAAACCAGAGCACATTGTCCTCTAACGTTATAAACAATATATATCCTCACCCTAAAATAAAAATTACAAATTATTTAAGAAAATAAAACTTCATGAGGGGGAAACAGCAGGCACAACAGAACTAGTACTCTAAAATCTTGGATTAATAGAACAATCTAAAAGAAATTGTAAAGCATATGTGTTTGAAATAATTACAGATATAAAAATAAGCCGTATTGAAAGGACAGGACAATGTGATACAAGAATTGAAAAAGAAAACTGGTTCTTCTCAAAATGAAACATGTAGTTATTAAATTGAAAAACTTAGCTAGTGAGACAGAAGGTGGGACACTGCTAAAGAAATAAAGAGTGCACTAGAAAACACAGGTAAGGAACTCTCCAGAATGCAAGATAGAGATATAAAGAAATGGGGACTTTAAAAGTATCATTACGAAATTGAGAATGAAATAAGCAGAGCCAACATACCTAACAGGAGGCGCAGAAGGAGATGATATGGATGACGGGGGAAGCAATATTTCAAGTGATGAAAGCCAATGACTGAAATAAGATACAAGCCTCCAGATGGAAGAATCACACTGCCCACAAATTTACCCTTAGACATATTATGATGAAACTTTAGGACACCGAAGAGAAAGAAGAAATATTGAAAGCTTCCAGAGAGAAAAAAATAAATATTACCCTCAAAGAAAGGACAATAGACCGAATGTAGACTTTCTAACAACAACAACAACAACAACAAAATAAATAAATAAATAAAAATAAAAACATGCTAAAAGACAGGTGAATATCTTCAACATACTCAGAGGAAAAATTACCGACTCTGAATTCCATATTCAAATTGTCATTTAGAAGTAGAGCAAATAAGTACATTGTTGAGCAAATAAGGCCTCAATAAAATTAGCAAATCAAACCCAGCAATACATAAAAATAATGATACATCATGACCATGTGGGGCTTATCTCAGGAATGGAAGGATGGTTCAGTATTCAAAAATTGATAAACATAATCCACCATATTAACTACATAGAGGGGAAAATAATATGATCATCTCAGTAAGTTCAGAAAAGACATTTGGAAATTTCAACATCTAATCATCATTGGAAAACAAATAAAAACTCCCCAAACCTCATGATATTGTGAATAGAGAGAAATTCCTCAATCTGAGAAAAGCTGAACAGTCAGAGCTGACAACAAACACCATCCATACTTAGTGGTGAAATACTGAATGCTTTCCCCTAAGATCAGGAGCAAAACAAGGAAGTTTATTCTCGTCATTGTTATTCAGTATTGCACAGGAAGTCCTACACAGTGAAAAACAGCAAGAAATAGAAACAAAACCAGAAAGAATAGAAAAGCAAGACTTTTTATCCACAGACAATATAATCGTGAAAGCAAAATTTTCTAAGACATCTAAAAAATGTACTAGAACTAATAAATGAACTTAGCAAAGTCATAGATATAGGATTAACATGCACAATTCTAGCAAGATAAGACATATATAGAAAGTTACAACAAACAACTGTAAAACGAAAATGTTAAAAGAACCATTTACAATATCTATGTGTTTATGACTTAATAAAAAATACTTAGGAATAAATTTAACAAAGAACTACGCTAATTCTTCATGTTGCGATTACAAAACATTTTGGAGGAGGAAATCTTAATAAAAGTGGAAATATACCATGTTAATTAATATATTAGAAGATTCAATTCTATTAAAATATTGTTTCTTCTCAAATTTTACCAAACTAGTAAATTGATCTCAGCAGACCTTTTTTATTGGTAGGATTTTTCCTTTTTCTTTTCTTTTTTCTTTCCCTTCTTCCCTCCCTTCCTCTTTCTTCTTTTCTTCTCTTCTCTTCTCTTTTCTTTCTTTTCTTGTCTCTTCTTACTAGCTATCTAAACAGGGGTTTTGGTAGAATTTAACAAACTTATTCTAAAACATATATGGAAGTGCAAAGGACCTGGAACAGTCAGACAAATAAAGAATGGGTCTACTACTTATTTTTTCATCTATGTTTATTTACTGAGCACACACTAAGTGCCAAGCTATTCCATAACCTGGACATAAAACATTATGACAAAGACATAGATACTTGCTTAAAGACCTACTGAAAGACGAATTAAAGCAAGGAAATTAAATTGAGAAAGAAGGAGTGGGGTGCAGGAAGGAATGAGGGGCAAGAAGCTGGTAAACTTATAAGTACAGGCAATTCAAAGTAATATCAAATGAAAACTAATTGTGTTTAATCCATATGTCAGATTCTACACTGGGCAGGTCCAGAAATGGATGGGTTAGACTCCAGGATGGAAGCTTAGAAAGGCCTTCTGGGCTAATAGAGGAGACAAACAGAAGTCCAGAGAGGTGCCCTGTTTGGCATCTACATAAGGTATACAGAATACATAGAAGAGGGTCTGTGCCCCCTGGGAGGGTACGTTCAGGAATGATTACATGGAGAAGTCAGTACACTTAGGGACCCATACATCGTTTGGCTTTAACTGGAGCATCTGGTTTGATAGTGATGGTGGCAGGACAAGAAATGGATTTCCTGTGTCAGGATAAGGCATTTGGACTTTACCTTTTAACCTGAAAAGACTGTCTTGGCTGCCTACTTTGTGAATTTGAGATGAGGGTGGTGATTATTATTTCAAATTCTAGAATTCAAAATAACAACATTCACACGTTGCTTTGCAGTTTATAAAGCGCTATATGCATAGTATCTTGACTGATCTTTACAGCAACCCTGTGGTAGATGGAGTCCCCTCTTCACACTAAATAAACAGGGGATCAACAAAGTTAGAGAATTTGGTCAAGTCCATGTCATTTGTAAGTAGACAGTTTGGCCTAGATGCTAGCATTTTGGCCCCCAGGACAATGCACTATCCATCCCTATATTAGGCTGTCCTCTCCGGCACAGACTTGCTCCAGGAACATAGCGGGCTGAACTAGTAAGAATGTGTGAAGGTCTGTTTCCTGCTTTGAAGATGTTCATGGCTGAAGAATCCACAATCTCTTTAGTGGAACTGCGTAGTGTTCCTGGAGGTCAGAAAGTCTTCCCCTACATCTAATGAAAATGAGGACTGCTTTGGTGAAAGTTTGTTTCCTCTTTGATTTTTCACTAACAAGTGGACTGTCTTGATCAGGATCCTCCTTCTCATGTCCCTCACTATCCATCTGATGGCAGAGAAAACGGAGGGCAGATGCTTTCAAGTGGATAGATAGTTTCTTGCCATGTCATCGTCCTCTTGGCCTTTAATCTGTACATTACTTTTACTGACTCGTTAGGCACTCTTCCCTCTTGTCGTTTTTTCTAAGTTTGGGATTTGACATGTTCTTTCTTGGAGCAATTTCTGTCCATCAATCAATCATCAAATATTTCTGACACACCTACACTCTGCTTAATACTTGACATTCTTAAAAGCAGCAATTGACTGGGTGTTAAGTGGCAGTAACTTTTAGAAAAGTGATAGCAGACACGCCACCACATGCTCTACATCAATTTCAAGTAGCCCGAGTGGGTGAAAACCTCCTGTCAAATCAGGATGCCTAAATTGGACACAGTTGCTTCATGGGTAAATGGACAGCAATTCATGCTGTATGATTTTCCTGGTGTATAATCAAGGGATCACAGTCATTTCTACTTGTAAACTGACATTCTTCTAATTTCTTACAGAGCTTGGAAGTATTTCATCTTGCAGAAAAATCAATCATCTCTCCCTCTTGTCACCTATACTAGTTTTTTCCCCTTAGCTTCCCTATTTAGAGGAAGGATGGACACTACCCTTTTCCCAATCCAAGAGCTTTACAACCCTCAGATTTTTATCTTTTTTCCTCCTTTTATCCTATTATTTCCTCACTCTCTACTTCTCTCTCTTTCCCCATTCCTTCCACTCCCCACTCTTTCTTTTTATTTGGTTTATTCGTTTGTCACACACTAATTAGGCACTATGTCCCAGGTACTAAGGGTACAGAGGGGAATCAGACAAGACGCCTCCCTTTAATTTGCTCTCGGTCTATGGGACAAAAAAACAAGTAAACAGACAGTGATTGTGGAAAGCAGAAGGAGCTGGTGGAGAGTTCAGTAAGGGTCAAGGGAGAGATGGGGGTCCAGGTCCCCACATACTGGGACATTTTCCATTGATGACTCTGAGGAAGAGCAAGCACTACGGTCATCAGTCATCAACAACATTTTGGCCTATTTCTTTCTTTCTTTCATTTCCTTTTCTTTTATTATCATCATTATTATTTTTTTAGATAGGGTCTAATTCTGTTACCCAGACTGTAGTGTGGTTATGTGATCACAGCTAACAGTAGCCGCAAAGTTCTGGGCTCAAGCGATCCTCCCACATCTGCCCACTGAGTAGCTGGGATGATAGGTGCATGCCACTGCACCTGGCTTTTTTGCTTTATTTCAATAAGTATTTACTAACATCTCCCCTAATCACCAAGTAAAGGGCACAGCGATAACTTCTGTGGCAGCTACCAAGGTGAATAGGCAGAATTCTTCCCTCTTGGGGTTCATAGTCTATTCAGGGAGACTTCCAGGAACCCAAACAACTGAGACCCCTGGTAGACTGTGAGAGGGGCCATCAAAGGAGGTACAAACCATCAATGTGCCGTGGGAACCCAGGAAAAGCAGAGGTCCATTCCTGCTGGAGGAATATGGAAAGTATTTAGCCCAAAAGATATTTCAGCTTTCTTTTTTTGATAGTGAGCTATTTTTTCCCAGAATCTAGCGAAGACTTGAAGGACTGGAAAAGCATATTTGAGAAAGCCTCTGCGGTCACTTTAGTGCCACACTGTTCGCTTTGTCTCCAGCTGCCACTTGCTCACTCTAACCTACACATAGAAGTCAGCTAAACTGCGGGAGTTGAGAGAGCCTGAGATGTCGATCTCGCCTGATGGGCTTCCAGCTTGTGAAGGCGGTTACTCCACAACAGGGAACGGAGGTGCTGGATCCTTGTGCATTTTGTTGTCAGGCTTCTGCTCAGAGTTCACGTCCACATCAGAGGGTGCTATGCTTACCTTGCTATTTCATCTTGCTTGAAGGATACTCCCTTTTTTTTTTGCCTAAACTACTTTGACAACTGACATTAAAGACCCGTTCGCCTCTCTTGGCGAGCTCCCATCTCCCGGTATTTTCTTGCACGTTTCTTTCCCCTCCAGTATGAGTTGCCACTGAGGCAATTGCTCTTTTCTTTGTGGTTTTAAATACAAGAAATGCACTTTCCAAAAAGTACAAAGTACGCTGTAGATGACCAACGATACACCTAATATTTACATTATAAAAGCAGGGAGACTTTTTCTGTACATCATCAAAACAGAAACAAATTGGGGTAGGTTTTTTTTTTTAACTTTTTATTTTAAAATAATAAAATCACACATCCTAGGTTCTGCCCTTAGAACAAGACAGTACACGTACCCACTCCTACGTCCACTGATCAAATGCTGTACAGATGGGAGGTCCAGTTGTCAGAACCCAGGGAAGAGGCCGTCTTTTCCTCTCCTTGCTGTGGTGCTCAGCCTTTATTTCAGTTCAATACCCTTTGACATCTCAAGTTGGTACTGTAAGCCACCGTCTTTTCCTCACATAATTACAAATGGGAATAATCTTCCCCCAAAGTACAAACTACAGATGTAGATGACCAAAGATACACTGAACATTTACATTAAAAAGGTGGGGAGAAAAAAAATACAAGAGAGAGACTGGGAGCCCCCTTTCATTGTGGCTAACCTGTGTAGGGGCTGGGGAGCGTGGAATCTTTACAATGGAGCATGTCACTGTGGTGCTCATCTGTGAAGTGTCACCTATTGATTTCTTACTTTCTTGTCATTGTCTTATGCCTTAGGCGGACCCCAGTGACAGATGCTTTTCTTGGTCAGATACAATAACAATATATGTGGCATGGTGATAGGTAACTGTCATGGTGAGAAACAGTATGGCACAGCTGTCCACAGATGGATTTTGGAGTCCACAGAACTGGGCTCAAATTTAGCTCTTTCCTTTGCTGGCTGTGTGACCTTGGGTAAGTTACTTGACCTGTCTGTGACTCAGTTTCCTCACCCATCAGATTAGGATATTAATACCTGCCTTAGGCAGCATTTGGCAAATTCACTGAGATATACCTGCAAACTTGGTAGCAGAGTGCTGCCTGCCACACGGTACCAGGTATATGCAAGCCAGCATCGCCAGTATCAGTCAAGACTCAGGGTGGGGCTGTCTGAGTTTTTGCTGACTCAGTTCTCATCTTGCCTGGAGATCGCAAAAAGACCTTCGCTGGGCTGTGAATGCAACTTTGTGTGACACCCATTGCTCTCCTTGGTCCACAGACTCTGCTTGGCCAATCTTTCTTATCTACTCTCACAGTTTCAACTTCTGTGCGTATGCTGGTGATTCTCAGATCTTTGTTTGCTGTCCACCCTCTCCCCTGAGCATCCAGACCATACACCCTGCCATCGTCTCATCGTAACTCATATGTCCCTTAAGCACCTCAACTTTCTGTCTCCACAATTGTGTCCTCCTCAAGGAATTTTCGGTCACTAGGGGAAAGCTCACATTTTACTGAATCAATTAAAGGAGACCTCAAAGACCAAGTGGCATATGAGCTGAGCCTTCAAATGAGGGTATAATTGAATTTTAATTTAGACGTGGTAAGAGGGTAGGAAAACCATTCAAATGTAAGACAGGTGTGTGTGGGCACAAAGCTTCCCGGTGCACAGTGCAGAGCCAGCTTTGGCTACGTATCTTCAAGGCTTCCTGCTTGGTGTTCTGTTTCACTCCTTAGTAAGTACCCAGCTTCTGATGCCCCTCCACATATCTGGATGTCTGAAAGCTGCAGAAAAGTGCAGATTGGTTCTGGGACATCTGGGCCTAGACTGGAATGAGCTAGTTTCTCAGCAATTGTGGTTCGTGATCTGAGGACCTCGTGAAGAGCACCATGGTAAACCATGGGCCACACTGTCACCACGCTCCTCTGATGGCATTGCGATGAGAGGAAAGGCCTTGTCTCTGTTGGGAGCCCCTGAATGCTGCTGATTGTTATCAGGCACCGTGGAATCAGTGAATGAGGTGCAAGACCACCCATTAACAACACTCAGTAACCCTTGCTGATGTAAGAATTACATTTTGGAAGAACTAAACGTAGAGATTGGGCTCTATTTCAATGAAAGCACTTCATCTATAAAGTAAAGTAACCACAATCATTTCTGGTTGCTAAATAAGTATCAAAGCTACCCAGTTCCTTACAGTCTTTTTATAGTCTCAGGCACAATGGCAAACCATTGATCCTAACAGCACATTCATAAGCCAGTTGCAAACTTTTTTTTTTTTTTTTTTTTTTGCAGTTTTTGGCCAGGGCTGGGTTTGAACCTGCCACCTCTGGTATACGGGGTCAGTGCTCCACTCCTTTGAGCCACAGCCGCCACCCCCAGTTGCAAACATTTTTAACTGTTTCAATTCAATCACATCACCTGTTATTTTGCAGAAGATCTGATTTGGGACCTGCCTGCAACTCACTGTTGGCTAGTTGTTGGCCACACAGACTGGTGGTGTTTTGGGGAACACTGATGTTACACATATAGATAAGATGTAGAGTCCAAGAAAGGTCATAGTATTTGTTCCAAGAGGAAAATACTGGTCCTTTACACAACAAATCACTCCAATCCTCCCCCTGTGTCTTCAATACCAGTGATCCCCAGAGCATAGTTAGGTTGGTTAGTTACTCCAGGGGGCTGTAAACTTTCTTCCATTGAAGAATTTAAGCTTAGGCTGAATAACACATGGTAACTTCCTTAGGAGGGGAACTGAACATCTGAACTTTTAAAGGATGTGACTTTTTGTTTCCTAAGACTGTGCAGTCCTCTGAACACATTTGCTACTAACAAGCAATTGTATACTTGTGAAATTCTTAAAATTATACTCCTAGGCAGCAAAGATCATACGCCTCCTCCAAACAGGACCACTGTGTAGTGATTGTTAGTTTGCTTTTGTTCAAGTCTAGACACAAATTCAAAAAGGGCTTCTGAAAGCCAGTTTAGTGTTTGTTCACCTTACCTGTAGATATACTTCTGACAGCAATTAGACAATCACATAACTTTCTTACTTGCTCCCAATCCTACCTGGAGCCTTTTGGGAATACCAACCTAAAATCTGCTTGCCAGCCCTGCTCCTCAGTGGGCTTGCTTGCCAATGTTTGGACTATGGGAATCCTGCTCAACCTCCCAGCCTTTCAGAAGGAATTGGCAATAGCCTTGAGAAGAAAAGGGGTGCCAAATTTCAGGCTTCCCTCTCTGTGTCTGCCTTCTCTTTGACATCTTGGTCTCTTAAGTCCTTGCTGCATTGGTATTTCCTAAATGTTTTCAAACAGATTTATTTTTTTCCCAAATTTTGTTCATGTGTTGCAGTTGTTCTCAGCAGACAGGTCAGTCTGTGACAAGGTGTTCTGGCATCATCAGAAGTAAACACTCTTCTATATCTTTTGGTCGTAATTCTAATAATTGTTGATAATTGGAGGCACCACCAGAAGTCTTCAGATCATCTTGTATATTTTCTGCCAGAGATGTGGAATCAACTATTTTTCCCGGAGCCCTGCCATGTTTCAGTGGGAAAGAATATTTAAAGACCCCACGCTGGGCATTTGGAATGTTCATTATTACTGACTTAAGTGGTTTCTTTGCCTTTTCAGTGGACAGAGCAAGGAAATATGCACCTTATCAAAACTAAAAACTAAGAAGCAGATACTGAAATTTCCAATTTATGAGAATGATTACAATGCATTTTACTACTGCCTTTTATTTTATAATCATCTCTCTTTTCTCTTATGCTGCAAATCATTTTTCCAAATAGCATTTGCTGTTTTCTAATATGTGGATATGTATTATACATACATATAATTTGTTTTATTCTAATATATGTGCGTGTTAAAATAATAATAATACCATCATAACTACTAACAAAAGCCTGAATGTAATTTAATTTTCTTTCTGTTTGCCTTCGGTATTTATTCCACCAGGGAACACAGTCAAAATACTGTGTTTCAAAAATCTTCCAATTATTCTGTTCTGTATGATTATGCCATCAACTTGATATACACATAGATTTATTTATTTGAATTTGTTTTCAACTTCAAGGGATTGATTTTTTTTCTCTGATTTAATTTTCCTTTTAAATTTTACGAAATATTAAGTGGTTGTAAATCCAAAAGTATAAAACAAAAGATTCCGAGATTTAGCTTCCATCTCTGCCTCCTCACCCCATTCTCTTGTCTCTCTCTCTTTACCTTTGGGCAACCCCTTTTTGTTACATTTTTTCATTTATTCTTTCATTATTCAACCCTGAAAAAAATGTGTATTATATATATATATGTGTGTGTGTGTGTGTGTGTATACACACATATCTATCTTTCTATCTATACACACACAGAGAGAGAAATCATCATGTCTGGGACAAAAGCTAGATTCCCTCCTTAGGGCTTCTCTTTTCCTCACCTTACAAATTCCATCCATCAAAAAGTCCTAGGGCTACCTCCCAAGTACATCTCTAGTCCTAGTGGAGCTGTCTTTGTCTCTTGCCTGCATGGCAGCAATGGCCCCCAGCTCTTCTCACTCCTACGCTCCTGAGCGGCCCATCAGGCTCTCTCGGGGGCAGCCAGAGGGAACTCTTCCAAGCTCTTTGCAAGAGAGCCATCGTCTGCCCTTTCCTGCTGTGAGCCCTTCCTGGGACCTGGCCCCTGAAGCTGTACCCAGCACCTGGCAGACACCAGCCTTCTCCTCCTGCCCCACTTCTCATGCCTGGATGCACCCCTGGGAATGTGCTGGTCTTCCCAGCTACAGTGCTCTTCCCCTAGTCTCAGCTGGATGAACTCACAGCCCAACAATGTTTTCAAAACCTCACATTTGGCACAACTCTACAGTTGTCCAGTGAGAAAAGACAGCGTTGGAGAGGACCAGGAGCTCCCTCAAGTTCCTACAAGAGATTTTCCCTCTTATTTGTTTAACAAACTTGTCTTGAGCTGTGTACCAAGGTCTGTCCTTAGACATGTAGAAAGTGGAGATGACTCTGCCCGAAGCTGCCTTCCCAAAGGCAATCCTAGCTGGGAAAGATCATGTAAGGGAACCTGGGAAGACAGAGGCATGGACATGAGAACCAGAACGGGCACTGCCCAGTGCCTCTGCCGATCCACCCCTCTCCACCTCTCCAGCGCCAGCCCTTCCACTGTCTGGCTGGTCCTCTGGGCCAGCACCAAAGCGAACTGGCCAACTGCTGCCGCCGGGGAGATTGGCAGAGAGCCTGGGTTGCTCCATCTTCATGATGCCCTCCCCCCTGGAGCCTCTGCCATGCTGGCTCTCGTGAACAAGCAGCAGGCAATTCTGTGCTAAGGACAATTCTGTGCGACCAAGCCACACTGGCGGCCTTGGGGAGCAGCAGCCACTCCCTGTGTCCCACTGTCCTGAATCCTGGAGCCCTATCAGGACCAGGGTCCCCAGAGAGCCCCTGGGCATCTTACCCCCAGCTTGCTCCCTCCAGGCGCACAGAACGACTCCGCAGTGCCACCCAGAGGTTGTCAGCGCCAGCTGGTGGACGCGGTTTTTGTCTCTGAATTGGGGCCTTTGGGGGATTGCTGGGCAGGAGCTGGTACTTTGGAGGATTGAAGTGTACCGACTGCGGTATATTTGGATGCATGGCTGTATGTTCAGTTCCGTTTCCCGTAGCTGCCTCCCTATCCACAGTGCACACGTTTAGTTAGGGCCGCTGTGACTGACGCACAGGAGAAAGCCAGCAGCTGCCTCCAAACCTCCAGTCTTAAGCAAATGGTGGAAACACGAGAGCAAGTCCTGCAACACACCCAGGGGCAGGAGTTGTTGAGTAGGTGAGATAAAGGTTGTCAGCAGAGCCCATGTGGAGGGCCGTCGGTGTTGGGACAGCAAGGTAGCCACTTCCAAAAAGGACGTTTAAATCTCTACCTCAAACCATGCATTCAGATAACAACTAGATGGATTGAAGGGTGCAGTGTGACACCAGCAGAAAGTATTGATAAACATTTGTCTAGGCTGGGAGCAGAGACAATATTCTAAATATAGTACCAAATCCAGAAACTGGAAAGGAATAAGACTGATAAATTTGACTCAAGTTTTAAAAACGTCAGTGCATTAAGAAAATCATTAATAGAGCTAAAAACCAAAATAACATACTTGGAAAATTACCACATAGCTAAAAGACAGTGATTAATATCCTTAATATATAAGGAGCTTTTACAAATCAATAAGGAAAAGACAATGCCTCCACAGGAAGATTGATTGGTAAAATACATGAACGAGCAACTAATCGAAAGACAAACAGATTAGTAAGGAACATTAAGAAATGTTCAGCCTTAGGAGTAATCAGGGGACCGATAATTAAAATTGCACGCAGATCACATGTTTTCAACTACTAAATGAACTAAAATTTTCAAAGAGAACTAACTCATGGAGGGAGACGGACGAGGCAGAGACCAGCCCTCCCCCCAAATGTCTTTGTGGGGAGAAAGTGCTGGCAAGGCCTTTCTGGAAGGGAATTTGGTGTCATAGAGTAAAAGCCTTAACAAACACTGCATATGCTTGTACCCAGCAGTGTCATTAAAAAAAAAAAAATTAGCCTAAGGACATAATAAGTCCAAAGATTTAAGTGCCTAGGGGTGTTCACAATGGCCTTGTTTGTAATAGGAACATAGAAAGGAAACAACCTAAATATGCACACAATTGTTTAAAATAAGGCAGATGCATTCCATCTGCTCGGAAATATGTTCATGCTACATCATTAGATGGGAAAAGTAGGTTAGAAGAAAAGAGCATGTACAATATAATTTACGTAAATAAAAATTATCTATATATTACATGGATAAAAAACCAGACTGGGCTGTTAACAAAATAGTAACAGTGATCGCCTTTAGAGGAGAGGGAGGAGAAAAGATTCTTATGTGGCTTTTTTTTTTTGAGATAGTCTCACTCTGTCACCTTAGGTAGAGTATGTTGGCACCATCATAGCTCACAGCAAACTCAAACTCCTGAGCTCAATGGATCCTCTTGCCTCCACTTTCCAAGCAGCTGGGACTACAGGTGCCCTCCACAATGCCCAGCTAGTTTTTCTATTTTTAGTAGAGATGGGGTCTCCCTCTTGCTCAGGATGGTCTTGAACTCCTGAGCTCAGGAAATCCATCTGCCTCAGCCTCCTGGGATTACTGGCAGGAGTCACTGTGCCTGGCTCCTTTTTGACTTTTTTAATTGTCTTTTAATTTTGATATAGAAATATCCATATTGGCTATTTTCTTGCCTTTATTTTTTTCTTTTACTCCTTTAGATTTCTTCAATTACAAGAGTAATACAGTTTTGTATTACCATTCCCCAGAGGGGACTGCTGTGAATAGGTTGGCATATGTATTTTCCCGACATTTGTGAGCTCATCTAAACATATATATGTGTATATTTTAATATAAACATGATCACACTATATACACTGTGCTGTAACCTGCTTTGTTCACTAAGCAATATGTCACGGACATCTTTCCATGTTAATCCACAGAGATCTGTCTTATGCTTTTCAAAGAATATATGCTTTTCAACAGCTGCACATACCCCAATGTTTATTTTCAGATTGCCCTACAACAATATGCATTGCTTGTGTAACAGAAATATAATAAATTTTTTTCTTGGAAAAAAAAGAAAAAAGAGGGAGAAAAGAAAGAGGAGAGGGGGGAGGTGATGTTTGTTCGCTTTCATTTTCATGTGTATTTGGGAGCTTTTTACTCTGGAGATGGCTTTGCTTCCAGAGAGCTGTCAGGTTTTGATGAGGCCCTGAAAAAAGTCCCACTTACTCTGTGATTAAAGGAAAGATGCCCAGAGACCTGGAGATTTCTGATGAGCTTGTCCAGTCCAGGTAACCTGGCTTGGAGAGGGGGCAGTATGAGAGCAGAAATTCTGTCTGCAGCTCCAGTGGAATTTATAGAAGAAAATAACAATAAATCTAGAAGCAAAATCAATCATAACAACAATTGCAGCAGTGAAACAAACTAGCTGCTGTTTTGCTTTTCACATATATGTGTTATCCACTGGCATTTATTCTGTTTTTCCCATTTCTTCAGCTTTATTGAGGTATAATTGACAAATAAAATTGTATAAATTGAAGGTGTACGGACATTATTATTTGGTGTACCTATATATTGTGAAATGGTTACCACAATGAAACTAGTTAATACAGCCAGCATTTCACATGGTGACTGTGTGTGTGAAGTGGGGGATGAGACGATTTAAGATCTATTCTCCTATGAAATTTCAAGTATGCAATATATTATTATTAATTATAGTCTCCATGATGGACATTAGATCCCCAGAACTTTTTCATCGTATAACAGAAAGTTTGTACCCTTTGACCAACATCTCTTCCTCTCTCTCACTGTCCTATTGTTAGTTTCTACGAGTTTGACTTTAGACTCAAATGTGAGACCATGCAGGAGTCATCTTTCTCTGTCAGTGAACTTAAATGTAATGCCCTCAAGGTCCATGCATGTTGTCCCCAATAGCAGAATTTCCTCTTTTTTATGTCTGAATAATATTGTGTGTGTACATGTGTGTATCACATTCATCCATCTGGTAACACTTAGGCTGTGACCTTCCTGGCTATTGTGAATAACACTGAAATGAGCGTGAGAGTGCAGAGATGTCTTTGAGATACCGATTCCATTTCCTTTGGATCTCTACCCAGAAGTGAGATTGGTCAATCATATGGCAACCCCTTTTGATTTTTTTTTTAAGGAAACTAACAGGTGTTATCTCATTGTGGCTTTGATTTGCATCTCCCTGGGGCTTAGTGACGTCGAGCACCTTTTCATGCACTTGTTGGCCTTTGTACGCATCCTTTGGAAAAATATCTATCCAGGGCTTTTCCCATGTACTAATCAAGTTATTTGTGAGGGTTTTAAAATATTGAGTTGTATGAATCCCATGCATATTTTGAATATTAACTCCTTATCATACATATGTGGTTCAGAAATATTTTCTCCCATTCCCCCGATTGCCTTTTCGTTTCTTGTTCCCTTGGCTGTGCAGAAGCTTTTTGGTTTGTGGTTTCACCTGTTTACTTTTGCTTTTGTTGCCTGTGCTTTTGCTGTCATAGCCAAGAAATCATTGCCAAGAGCAATATGAAGGAGCTTTTCCCCTGTGATTTCTTCTAAGAATTTTATGGTTTCGGGTTTTGTGTTTAGGTCTTCAATTGATTTTGAGTTAATTTTTGTGAGTGACATAAGAAAGGGGCCTGCTTTTTTTTCTCTTGCATGCGGATATTCAGTTTTCCCAGCACCTATTTTTTCCCTGTGGTGTGTCCTTGGTACCTTTGTCAAATATCAGTTGAAAGTCTATGTGTGGGTTTATTTGGGGGGCTCCCTATTCTGTTCCATTGGTCTGTGTGTCTGTTTTTATGCCAGTTTATTATTATTATTGTTATTATTATTATTTTAGACACTGGGTCTTTCTCTGTCACCCAAGCTGGAGTGCAGTGGCCCAACCATACCTCACAGTAACCTTGAACTCCTGGGCTCAAAGAAATCCTCTGCCTCAACTCCCAAATACTGTTTCAATTACTCTTAACTTCGTAGTATAGTTTGTTCTTTCCCAAGATTGATTTGGCTATTCAGGGTCTTTTGTAGTTTCATATGAATTTCAGAATTGTTTTTTTCTATTTTTTGGAAAATTTAATTTAGATTTTAATAGGGATTGCATTGAATCTTGAATGACATGAACATTTTAACAATATTAATTCTTATAATTCTTATAATTCAGGAAGACAGGATAGCTTTCCATTTATTTGTGTTTTCTTCAATTTAGTTCATCATTGTCTTATAGTTTTTAGCATACAAATGTTTCACCCCTTGGTTAAATTTCTCAGATGAGAAAAAGAAAGCCCAGAGAGGGGAAGGGCCAAGGCCAAAGCTAGCAGGGAGTTTGTGACAAAGATGGGCCTAGGACCCAGGGAATTTGATTCCTGAATCACTGATTGGATTCCCTTCCCCTTCCCTCTTTTTTTTTTTTTTTTGAGACAAAGCCTCAAGCTGTCCCCCTGGGTAGAGTGCCGTGGCAACACAGCTCACAGCAACCTCCAACTCCTGGGCTCAAGCAAGTCTCCTGCCTCCACCTCCCAAGTAGCTGGGACCACAGGCGCCTGCCACAACACCCAGTTATTTTTTGGTTGCAGCCATCATTGTTGCTTGGCGGGTCCAGGCTGGATTTGAACCCGCCACCTTAGGTGTACGTGACTGGCGCCTTAGCTGCTTGAGCCACAGGCGCCGAGCCATCCTTCCCTTCCCTCTTCCCTTCCTTCCTTTCCTTCCTTTCCTTCCTCCCTCCCTCCTTCCCTTCCTTCTTTTCATTGCCTACTTACCAAGACTACATATTTTTTCATCATAAAATGTATATACACTAATCATACAAATTTTGGACAGGAACCATAAAAACAGAAGGAAGAAAAAGATTCCATTGGAAATTCTGAATCTAACTCTTGTTATCCATATTTCAGTCATTTTTCATAGTTTCAGGCCCACTGACATTTTCTCTTCTTGTTTCCAGCACGCAAGCCGAGTGTGTGTGTGTGTGTGTGTGTGTGTGTGTGTGTGTGCGCACACACATTTGGCTTTCTGTTCTCTTGTATCTGTGGATTGAGAGCAGGCAGGAGCACACTGCGGCATGTACAGCTCACTATCTTTAAGCCAGAAGTTTGTCCTGCATCCTTTCCCCGGCAGCCTCTGGGGCCAGATTCCAGCTCAGCTACCACAGACTTTGTTATCAAGAGCTTTGTGGCTCAACTTTGGCCCCAACTGTAACTTTGAAGCACTGGGCATTTTAGCTTTATCGCTCAAGTCCTACTTAATTCTTGGACTTAATTCTGTGGATTTAAGCTCCAGAAACAAAAAACCTTCCAAGCAGAGTTCTAAGTACATCTTTGGTGAAGGGACAGCTTCCCAGTAGTTGTGCTGAGTCTTTTTGACCCATGGGCAGGGTAGGCACATACTCAGATTCAATGGGCACCCCATGGCTGGGAGGCACCCAGAACAGTCCCTGCTCACAGTAAAAACTTGAAGTGGTAAATAAAATATCTAAGTTGCTACATCAACAGATAGGACCACCCAATGTGCCCAAGTTTGGAAACACCAAGTTTCATAAGAAATGAGCAAGGCCCTATTTGTTTTCTTTCCATTAAGTAAAAATCCTGAACAATTGTTTCTCTTTTTGTACTCGGAAGCTTGTTGAAACAGTTGTACAGGATTCCTAGCAGCCCAAAGTGGTGTGTGTTCGGGACGGGCTGTCTTCTCGTGAAGGCCTCGCCCAGGAAATGAAGAGCCCAGACTCAGGTCATGTCCCCTATCTGCAGTTGCCTCTGGAGGGGTGAGGTGCTCACAGAGCCCGGGCTGGGCGTCTGCCTCGGGAAGCGCACAGTGTTGGAAAAGTCACACTCGACAACTCTGTGCCACAGGATATGTCACTCACATGCTCCCTGGGAGCGGGTTGCCTGGTTTTATACTGCCAAAGACACCTTACTTGAATGGGAAAGATGCCAGACATACATCTCAACAAAAATAAGAGGCCCCCTTTGGGAAAAAAGAAGGAGGCCTGGAAGCTTGAACTATTGGCCCCAAGATTTCACAAAAGAAAAATGTCTTCAAAAGAAGCTGTCCATAGTGATTTTTTAAAAGGAGATGGCAGTTGAACTGCAGAGCATAAAAGACAAAACTGAAATGCTGGCTGAGAGACAACTTAGTCAGATCAGAGAGCCCCAACTGGGGTTATTTAGCTGCAGCGCCTGCCTGTGCCATTTCTTCCATCATCCCGGACTTTCCACGCTGTCTCCGGCATGGCCACATCCATTGCTTCCTTTCATCATTATGGCAGCTAGGGAGGAGAGTGGCCACAGTTCTGTGAACAGAGCACCAGGTCCGCTGGTGGGGCCCAGGGGCCCATACCATACAACACAGGAAGGGTCTAATCCACATCCCCCTGGTGAAACAGAAGACAGGGCAGGAGATGAAGGCCTAGACTCTGGATGATTTCAAGAACAGGGAGATTTAGGGTAGAAATAAAGGCTAAATGCGACAAGGCTTAGGTTCTGAAAAACATCTTTTAAAAAAAATTTTTTTTGAAAAACATATATATATATTTTCAATTAGGGGGAGAAAGAGAGAGTGAAATAGAGAGAAAGAACCAATTGCCAATCCATGTGACTAGGTATTACACTGCTTCAGAACAAGATAAGCACTTGGGGAGAGAGATTTACAGAAAAGAATACCCTTTGAGTACAAAATCGAGGTAGTTTTATGTGAAAATATTCACTGGGCCTTTCAGAGACTAATCACCCCTACTTTACAAGACGATTTCCCTTCCATTATTGCATTTGATCCGCACAGCAGCCCCGTGAGGGATGGAGGGCAGTGACGATTATCCTCATTAGGGAGATGAGCAAATTGCAGCTGTTAACAGCCAAAGCACTAGCAAGGGAAGAGTGTGGCAGTGCCGGCCTCAGAACCGGAGTTGGGGCCTCCAGACCACTGGGCTTTTTATCTCACCCAGGAAGCCTGCCTTTCAAGCCCCCAGAGCTGAGATCTGTGATGGCCATGCTTCCAACACGAAGCAGTAGCGTTAAGGTGCTGGGAACTCACTTTGCCCCACTACAAGCAGAACCCATTTAGTGCACCCCCTACCCAGGGCTGATCCTGCACTAGCACAGCATGATAAGCAGGAGTCTGCACGGCTCTTCTTTATTTTATTGGTCGTGTTTGCATTTGTTAGGTAAAGTCCTTCTTATAATTGTGTCCCGCCCCCAAGAGGTATGCCATGGACTACCACCACCATCCCCCTCCCCCCTCCCCTCTGCCCGCTCCCTTGCCCCCCACCTTGAATTGATTTGAATTTTTCTGTTTTTTTTTTTTTAGTTATATCATAGCTGTGTACATTAATGCATTTGTGGGGTACAATGTGCTAGTTTTATATACAATTCAAAATACTTACAACAAACTGGTTAACATAGCCTTGACTGCACTTTCTTAATTAAGGTGTTAAGACATTTATGCTCTACACTTAGTAGGTTTGACATGTACCCTTGTAAAATGCACCATAGGTGTGGTCCTACCAATTACCCTCCCTCCACCCATCCCACCTCTTCCCCTCCCCTTCCTCTTCCCCCTTCATCTTGGGCTATAGTTGGGTTATAGCTTTCATATGGAAGTGTGGGTGATTATATATCTGATATATATTCTGATATATATATATATATATATTATATATCTGATTATATATTCTTTTATAAGAGTATGTATTAGATCGTCTACTGGCTTCAAATTTGATTTGAGTACATTGGATTCTTGCTTCTCCATTCTTACTGAGAAGAACGTGTTCCAACTCCATCCTGGTTAATACAAAAGATGTGAAGTCTCCATGTTTTTTAATGGCTAAATCTCCATACTTCCTTCCGAAAAGGTTGTATTAGTTTGCAGTCCCACCAGCAGTGTAAAAGTGTTCCCCTCTCTCCACATCTCCTTCAGCATCTGCAGCTTGGAGACTTTTGTGATGTGAAATGTTCTCACTGGGGTTAGGTGATTATCTCAGGGTGGTTTGGGTTTGCATTTCTCTGACGATTAGGGATGATGAACATTTTTTCAAATGTTTGTTAGCCATTCATCTGTTTTCATCAGAGAGAAAGTTCTGTTCATATCTCTTTCCTAGTGGTAGATGAGATTATTGATTAATTTGAGTTCTCTATAGATTCTAGTTATCAACCCTTTGTTCAGATCGATACCCTGCAACTATGTTTTCCCGTTCTGAAGGTTGTCTTTTTGCTTTACTTGTGTTCTTAGCTGTGCAGAAGTTTTTCAGCTAATTAAGTCTCATTTGTTAATTTTGGTGTTGCTGTGATGGCCTCTGAGGTCTTCGTCATGCAATCTTTCCCCAGTCCAATATCATCAAGAGTTTTTCCCACACATTCTTCTAGGATTTTTACCATTTTGTGTCTTAGATTTAAATCTTTTATCCATCTTCAGTCAATTTTTGTAAGTGGTGAAAGGTGTGGGTTGATTTTCAGTGTTTTACATGTGGTGATTCAGTTCTTCCAGCACCATTTGTTGAATAGGGATTCTTATCCCCTCTGTATGCTTCTGTTTGGTTTATCAAAGATCAGATGGCAAGTAGAGACGGGATTCATCTCTTGGTTTTCTATTCAGTTCCATATGTCTATGTCTCTTTTTTTGTGCCAATACCATGCTGTTTTTATTACTGTGGACTTTAAATATATCCTGAAGGTTGGTAGAGTGATGCCCCCCCAGCTTTGTTTTTATTACTAAGAATAGCCTTTGCTATATGGGTTTCTTTCTGGTTCCATACAAAATGAAGTGCTTTTTTTTTTTCGATTCTTCAAAATATGATGTTAGTATTTTAATGGGGATTGCATTGAATCTGTAGATTGCTTTGGGTAGAATGGACATCTTGACAATGCTGAGTCTTCCCAGCCAAGAGCATGGTATCTTCTTCCATTTGTTAATATCTTCTGCAACTTCTTTTCTTATGGTTTCATAATTCTCTTTGTAATGATCCTTCACCTCTTTTGTTAGGTATATTGCTAAGTATTTCATTTTCTTTGAAGCTACTGTGAAGGGAATTGTGTATGTCTTCTGTCAATTCCAGGAAGGTGGGCTCCATGATTCTGCTCATTGCACAGACAAGTATTCAGCAGCACAGAGAGGTTTACAAAATATTTACAAGATAGTCTCTACACATTGGCCACCTCTTTGTAAAATATTCTAAATAAAAATATTCATTACAAATTTTTACAAAATACTTACAAAACGTTCTCTACACGTTGGCCACCTCTTTTTAAACTTTTGTAATGAATATTTTGTAAATGAATGTACATTTAGCTATAATTTCCATTTCCCTATGTTTGGCAAATTTAGGGGTGACTTTTGGGATACCCTGTAATTATTCCCCGTTATCTCTCTCAGATTAGGCTCATTACTAATTATTTTATAATTTTATGTTGTGATTGTGAATGAGAGTTTTTCTTTTCCATTATGTGTTCAAACTAATTATTGCCAAATTATAATATAATACCAACAAGCTTTGAATTTTTGCATATTTTGGTCTGTGCCCAGTTACATTATTGAACTCTGGCATGGGTACCAGTAATTTTTTAATGGGATTCTTCAGTAGACTCATGAAAAATTTAAAGTAGGTAAGAATAAATCAAACAAGAGATGTGTAAGAGTATTAAGGAAGGCCTAAATAAATTGAAAAATACATTGTGTTCATGGACTGGAAATTTCAGCAATGTTCTGTTACAAATTGATCTGCAGATTCAATGCATTTCTAATCAAAATCCTAACACATTTTTCATAGTAATTGAATAGTAGATTCAAAAGTTTATATGGGAGGACAAATGTCTAAGAAAAGCCAAGGCTTTTCTGAAGAAGAGGTGAAGGACTGACCTTAACAGATATCAGTGTTGTCTCTGTAGATCACTGGGGTGGAAGGGGGAGTAGACTATTAGCAAAATTGTGATGATATAACTGATTATGTACATTGAAAAAATGAAATTGGATCCCTACCTCTCATTATACACAAAACTAAATTCCATGTGAATTAAAGGCTTAAATATGGGTTTCCAGGTCTAGAGTAAATAGAGGAAATTCATGCTACCCCATCCCTCTCACTAATTACAAAGGAAAACCCTGGACAAAATATACAATTATCAGAAGACTCTGAAAGGTAGAGTTAAGAAAGAGGACCGGTCAGGAACCTCAGGACTCAAGGGAAGGCCCAGCAGTGAGTTCTCTGGGTGTGTTTTTGTTTTGTTTTGTCTCATAGTGTAAGTCCCTGAGCAGCTCAGGATCCAGACACACTCATGGTGCTGACAAAATAAGTCCTAAAAAGAAGCTGATTCCCTTTAGCCAGTCCTCTCTAAGATTACCTACTCTGCTTCAGGTAAACAACACAAAGATACCATGCCACTGCCCATCTAGTGTTGCAGGGCCTGGGAGATGGAGCCCTGCCAGTTCTCCCTGCCCTGCACTAGTGAGCTAGTGCCCCTCTCCCCTCTTGGTCCCACTTTATTCAAATTTAGCTTACAGTGAGTCACAGATCTAAATGCAAAATATAAAACCATAAAACATCTAGAAAAGAGCAGAGGAGAAAATATTCCTGCCCTAGGATTCTTAGGCATGATACTAAAATCATTAAGAATTTGATAAACTTGATTTCCTCAAAATTAAAAACATTTGCAAAAGACACTGTTAGGAAGAAGACAAGTCACAGATGAGGAGAAAATATTTGTAAGCCCCATATCTGCCAAAAGACTTGTATCCAGAATAAAGAACTCTCAAAATTCAGTAAGAAAGCAGACAAATCAATTGGGTGAAAAGATTTACACTGACACGTCACCAAAGAGGAAATTGGGGTGTCAAATAAACACATGAAGGGTGTTCACTAGCGTTAGTCAGTAGGGAAACAGAAGTCAGATCACAATGAGACATCAGTGTACACTCAATAGAATGGCTAGAATGAAAATAATAAATAAAAAGAAATTATTGTGGTGATAATAAATGATGAGGATGCGAGAAACTAGATCACACATCCACGGCTGATGGAAATAGTAAGTGGTACTTCCATTTTGGAAAACAGTTCGGCAGTTTCTCATGAAGTTGACCCTACATTTATGTAGTATGATACATACAATCGCACTCCTATATATTATCCTGGAGAGATATTATCCAGCAATCCCACTCCTATATATTATCTTGGAGAGATGAACTTTATATTCACACACGAAACCACCTATGAATGTTCATAGCAGCTTTATTTGTGATAGTCAAAAGTTGGAAACAACCAAATGTTGCTCAATGGGTGCTATGGTTTGAATGTTTATCCTCTTCACAACTCATGTTGAAAGTTAATCCCCCATGGGACGGTATTAAAAGATGAGGCCTTTAATAGGAGATTGCATCACAAGAACTCTGCCCTGATAAAAGGACTAATCCATTCGTAGATTAATGGATTAATGTGTTATCATGGGAGAGGGGCTGGAGGCTTTATGTGGAGAGTGAGAGAAGACTGAGCTAGTACATACAGCCCCTTATCCATGTGATGTCCTGGGCCACTTTGGAACTCTGTAGAGTCCACACCCACCAGCAGGAAGGTTCTTACCAGATTCAGCCCCTTGACCTTGAACTTCTCAACCTCCATAACTATAAGAAATAAATTCTTGTTCTTTATAAATTATCCATTTTTGAGTATTCTGTTAAACAACAGAAAAGCAGACTAAGACAATGGGTGAATGGTAAAGAAAATGTGATCAATCCATACAAACTGTTAATACACATGACAACCTGGGTGGATCTCAGACACATTACACTGAGTGAAAAAATGCCAGTGTTAAGAGGTTACATACTGTATTACCCTATTTATACAACATTTGTCAAAATAACAGCACTATCAAAAACGAAGATCACTTCAGTGGTTGCCCGGGGTTGGGACAAAGGGAGAGTAGTACAAGGGAGTACACTGATTGTGGTGGAGGTTAAACAAATCTATACGTGGGTCATATTTCACAGGACTACACACCAAAATGTAAAAGTGTAAAGATAATAGTATCATTATCAATGTGACTTTCCCAGTTGTAGTCATTATAATATGACTGGGTAAATAGTATCATTCAGGAAAGCTGAGTAAAGAGTACAAGAACTCTCTGGACTACTTTTCTCCAATTTTCCTTAGTCAGAATAAAAAAATTAAACCAAAAAAGTGTAAAGCAATGGTACCAATTTTTTTTTATTAGACAATACAAGACCATATCTTTATAACTTGGAATTAGGGGAAGATTTCAAACAAGATTTTTTAAAAAGCACAAACCATAAGGAAAACGTTAATAATGTACAGAATACTATTCAGCCATAAAAAGATGGAGACTTTACATCTTTTGTATTAACCAAAAAAAAGGAGTTGGAACACATTCCCCTTAGTAAAATATCATTAAGAATGGAGAAGCAAGCTTTCAATATATACTAACATGAAGCCAGTAGACGATCTAATACACACCCACACAAGAGAAAAACTCATTTCAATTCAAGACTGGGGAGGGGGTTGATGTGCTCCCACTTAATGGGCACAATGTGGGGTTATATGACATGCCTCCTGGGGTCAGGACACAACTACAAAAGGGACTCTACTCACCAAATGCAAACATTGTAGCCTAATTCTTTGTACCCTCAAATTAACCTGAAATTAAAAAAAAAGAACTGTGATGGTGTATGGCACACCTCTTGGGGGAGGGACACAAGTATAAGAGGGACCTTATTTGACAAATGTAATCAGTGTGACCTAATTCTTTGTGCCCTCAATGAATCCCAAACAATAAAGAGATAAACAACAACAAAAAACAACTGTTCATCAAAATAACCTCATATGCTGTCTTCCAGGACAGTAGATGGTATAGTGCCTTTTAAATAAAGTTAATAAAGCAAGCACAACTAAAGAGTCTATAATTTAGACGTGCATCAATATGTAAGAAAAATTTTAAAAGCAATTGCATGATAAACACAAAGTGTAACATGGTGGTTAAAAATGAGTAGTGTAGTAAACTGGTTAAGAAGCAAACTGCCTGAATTCAGCCAAATTCTGGATTTTTCACCATAAGCTTGCATGGCCTTGGCAAGTAACTTAACCTGTCTGTTCTTCAGTGGCCTTGTGTATATAGCACAGCTGACTCACAGAGTTACAGTAAGGTTTAAATGACTGAATACATCTGCAGTGCATAAGAGAGTGTTTGCTGCAAGGTGATGGCCGCGGAGTGTTGTCTACTTTATTATTTGGAGGAAATGAACGCCAGAAGGATGGAATCATTGACGAGGTCATAGGCGAATTTAAGTTTTTACTAATGCTTTAGTCTTGGGTTGGCAGGGGTTCACAAGTACTTACTACACTATTTAAATACCCAGGAGCTATTTCAGCAGGGACCAGTAAAGAGGGTGTAAAATTAAGGGTGAAAAGACAGGCCACACACGGAGGAGGATATAGGTTGCAGTGCACCCTTTACCAAATGGTTAAAGTCTAGAATGTAAAAAGAAAGATGGCAGACAAACTAAGGAGGAAAAGGCAAAGAACCCCCCAATAACGACCAGTGGGCAGACACGCTGCGGCGGTCCCTGCAGGGGAAGCCCAGGGGGCCAGAAACATAAAAAGAGGCTCAAGCTCTATAAATGCAAAGGAAAATTCCCGCAAAATACCCATATTTTGTTAGCTTTCTAGGGCTGTCATAACAAAATACCACAGACTAGGTGGCTTAAACAACAGAAATTTATTTTCTCACAGTTTTTGAGGCGAGAAGTCCAAGATCAAGACGCTGACAGATTTGGTTTCCTCTGCGGCCTTCTCCTTAGCTTGGAGGTGGTCAGACTCAGTCAGTGTGTCATCTATGTCCTAATGTCCTCTTCTTATAAGGACACCAATGACATTGGATTAAAGGTCTACCCTGTGACTCCCTTTTACCTTAATTAACTATTTAAAGGTCCTGTCTCCAAATGTCACATTCTGAGGTTACTACAGGTTACAATGTCAACATATGAATTTTGAAAGGACAGAATTCAGGTCCTAACCCACCAAAATGGCAATGTCTACCTCCAAGAGAAACTTGTGTACACGGACCCCTGGACACCTGCAAACACACGGGTATGAGAACATTTGTAACTATGTGCTGGTTATAGCAAATGCCAGTCACCGGTAGAAGCATTTGTGAATTATGGTAGATGTGTGCAACGGGATCCCATCTAGCAGAGACAATAACTGAAACGCAATTACATGCCCAACAGAAACGAATCGAATCACGGAAGCATGGCTTGTGGCTCTCCCCCAAAGCAAGTCAATAATACATGCAGTACAATACAAAGTTCCAAAGCAAAGCAAACTAAGCAATATAATGTTTAAAAATACATACATATGTTAAACTTAAGGAAAACCAAGGGAATGATAGACATATGCAGTCTGATAGTGATTATTCTGGGAGAGAAGAAGGAGGTACGTCTTTTTGCAGTTTTTTTTTTTTTTTGGCCAGGGCTGGGTTTGAACCCACCACCTTTGGTATATGGGGCCAGCGCCCTACTCCTTGAGCCACAGGCACCACCCCAAAGGAGGTACTTTTTAAAAGTAAACTCAGGGGTAGCATTGTGTTTGTTGAGTTATTATTCTTTGTATTTTACAATGCTTTATTAATATTTTCTATTTACTCACTATTTAATTGGTTAATTAATTAATTTTTATGGAGAGAGATTCTCTCTCTGTCACCCCAGCTACAATGCTATGGCATCAGCCTAGCTCACAGCAATCTCAAACTCCTGGGTTCAAGCTATCCTCCTGCCTCAGCCTCCCCAGCAGCTGGGACTACAGGTGCCTGTCACAATGCCTGGCTAATTTTTTCCTATTTTTGGTAGGCACAGGGTCTCAGTTTTGCTCAGGCTGATCAAGAACCCCTGAGTTCAAGAGATCCCCCGGTCTCAGCCTCCCAGAATGCTGGGATTATAGGCATGAGCCCTGGCACTAGCCTACTCACTATTTTATTGCAAAAAATCTTTATAAACTGAGAATTTGAGAACAGGGAAAAAAAGAGTTGGAATTGAACCTATAATAACAGTTCTTTATAAACAATGAGAAGATTTTATGTACTTTCTCAACCAATATTTCTTGCTAGGCAGCCTCTAAAATGCTCTCCAAAGATCCTCAACTCCTCGGATTCGTGTTCTTGTTCAGCAACCCTTTCTCCTTGAGTGCGGGCTAGGCCTAGTGATTCATTTCTAATAAATAGAATACAGCAAACATCATAAGATGCCACTCCTAAGAACAGGTTACAGAAAGAATGCTATTGTGAATTGTGCTATGATAAACATTCGGGTATACTTATGTTTTATATAAAATGACTTCTTTTCCTTTGGGTAGATACCTAATAGAGAGATTGTTGGATCAAATGGTGTTACCCTGACCTCCAAACCAGACAAAGATGGTAGAAGAAAAATAATCTTGAGAAACTAAAAAAAAAAAAAAAATCACTCATGAACATAGTATAAAAATTCTAAGCAAAATGTTAGCAAATTGATTATGTAATATATAAAAATAATATTATGAGGTCTGACAATTAAGTTCACAAACTAATTCTAGAAAAAGTGTTGCAGACCTCATTGCTGAATATCACAGTGGTCACCTTTGATGGACTCCCCTTGGGAAGCTCTGCACTGATGTCAGAGCTTAGGCCACCCTTCAAACTCATTTGGGAACTCTTTTTCTGGAATGGCCACCAGAGCTGTCATTGTATTACCCTTGATGTGCTGAATGTCATCAAAATATCTTCCTGTCAATATTTCCTATATCTCTGGGTAAAGAAAAATGTCACGGAGGGGACAGATAAGGTGAGTAGGGAGGTTCTTGAGTGCCCAGAAGGTCTTGGCAAACTTCAGCTCTGCTTTGGTTCGCTGGTGAGCGCCTTTGGGACCATTGTCCACATACCTTTTCATGCCAAGATCTTCCCTTAACATTGTCTCTGCTGTTTCTCTGTCGATGTTTACTTGGTCTGCTCCGCCTGTCACAGTTAGCTGAAGATTTGGCCGCAGAGTTTGATGAATTTCTGCAATGTTTTGTCAGTTCTGCTCATTAGTGGCTGTCCCTGTCACTTCATCAGTGACACTTTCTCTCCTCTCATAAAAATATTTAATCCAGGGGCGGTGCCTGTGGCTCAAAGGAGTAGGGTGCTGGCCCCATATGCCGGAGGTGGCGGGTTCAAACCCGATTCTGGCCAAAAACTGCAAAAAAAAAAAAAAAAATTGAATCCATTTGTACACGGCTGTTTTCTTCATGGCATTATCCTCATAAACCTGGACTGACCTGTCCCTGATTTCACTTCCACTCTTGGCACATTTATCATCAAATTTAATGTTTGTTTGTTACTCTAACTCAAGTTCTGACATTCTCGTGACAGCACCCCAAAACACACAATGACAATAATGAATGCCACTCAGCAAGACACTGTCATGTGTCGACACAAACACAGCTGTGAGACACTGATGCGCCAAGGTTATGAAACCTGACTGAGTTTGTACAGTGCTGCCGAAGAGCATAGGAGCAAGTTTGGGAACTTCATTGTCAGGCCTTGTGTATCACGAGCAAGTGACACTTACATCATGAGAAGGCAAAGTTGGTGAAATATTCAAAACCAAATCAATGTAATCCACCCCACTAACAGTCTAAGGAAGAAAAACCACAGGTTCATAATCAAACTCTCAGCAAGCTGGGAACAAAAGGGAAAGTTTCTTTTCTTGAAAAGGCCATCACCAACAACAAAACTATTTTCCTAACAACATAATGTTTACGGTGAAAGCCTGAATGCTTCGCCTCTAAGATTAGGAGCAAAAGAAGGATGCCCACCCTCGACACTCCTATTCAACATCATATTGAGGGTCTTAGTCAATGCAATAATCCAAGGGAAAGACACCTTCAGATTGAAATGGGAAAAATAAAGCTATCTACATCCACAGACAACAGGATTTTTTATGCAAAATATCTACAAAGAAGCCACTGAACAGGATACAAGGCCAATGAACAATATACAAAAAGTCAATTATATTTCTGTATACTAGCAAAAATATTACAAATTAAAATTTTTTAGAAGTACCATTTTTAAAAAAGAAGAACAAAGTCAGGGGACTCAGACTATCAAATTTCAAGCCTTACTATAAA
>CAUYQV010193014.1:0-23453 GCA_963574575.1 Galagoides demidoff | reverse complement strand
GCTATCCCCCTGGGTAGAGTGCCATGGCATCACAGCTCAGAGCAACCTTCAACTCCTGGGCTCAAGCGAGTCTCCTGCCTCAGCCTCCCAAGTAGCTGGGACCACAGGCGCCCGCCACAACGCCCGGCCATTTTTTGGTTGCAGCCATCATTGTTGTTTGGCAGGCCCGGGCTGGGAATTCAAACCCGCCACCTTGGGTGTATGTGGCTGGTTGAACCACAGGCGCCGAGCCAAGCCTCCCTCTCTAAAAAATAAAGCAAGGTGTTGTGGCGACTAAGTGAGATTCTGTTTAAAGAAACAAACAAAGTTCCTATGCTGATCTGTCCCTAGCCATGCTCTACTTTTCCTTTGTAATTGTTCTTATCACAGTTTGCAATAATGTTTATTTGTGTTTAATTTGTTCCCCTCTATATTAGGGATGCGAAGAGAGCAGTCATTGTGCCAGTGTTTCTTCACTTATCCCAACTGCCCAGCCTAGTGCCTTGCAAATAGTTAGCGCTCAATAAATGTTGGTTGAATAAATAAATAGATAAAGGAATTCAAGTTCCCTCTCATAGCTAACATTCTATGACTGCTACAGATGTAGTAGCCCAGATTTATTACCAAAGAAGACTTGAAGTTAGTACAAAATGAAAAGATGGGCTTTACTTGTTAAAGTAGAAGTTCTCAAAGCATCATTACCATCACCTAGAAACTTGTCAGAAATGCAAATTCGGATCCTATTGGATCAGAAACTCTGGAGGCAGGGCCAAGAAATCTGTCTCTTTAAGTTTTTCAGGTGATTTTGATGAACATGGAAGTTTGTGGACTGTTGTTCCAAAACATGTTCCCCGAATCACTAGCTTTGTGTATTTAAATGAAAGTTAAAGAGCAAAAGGGTTCAATGGACCAATAACTAGGAAAATTTGAGTTGAACAGCTTCTGTACTGTAGGATTCTATTTGCTCTGAAGCTTTAATATGCTAATGTGCCTTGGGAATCTCTGAGAGAGGTTTATAGTGTCAGTTCTTCTTCCAGGAGCATCTCCTGGGATCAGCATTTCGTGAAATGTGCTTTGACTCTTGGGGAAAACCCTGCTGTAACACAGAAGCAGAAGGTATACACTGGCTGAAAGAAATTACAGCTGAGAAGGGTTTATTGAAAAGGAACTTTATAGCTAACACAGGCCTCAAAAAACTGTTAAGGCTGCGGCACCTGTGGCCCAAGGCGTAGGGTGCCGGCCCCATATACTGGAGGTGGCGGGTTCAAACCTGACCCCAGCCAAAACCTATTAAAAAAAAAAAAACTGTTAGGGCTAAGCTCAGTGTTGTGTGACACTGTGTAATTAGTTTGTTGGTAGAATCTTATTATAGTGTTCTTTTCAAAGTTGTGTTATTTCAAAACAAAAATTGAAGTTTTTGTTATTATCTCCAATTTACAGACAGGAAACCAAGGCTCAGAGTGGGCAGAACTTGCCTGGGGTTATGGAGACAGTGTGTGTGAAAATGGAATTTCCCCACCCATACAAGGTACCTAGACAGGGCTTTCCGGTCTGGTTTGTTGATGGATAGCGATAAATCCCAAGGATCTAGAACAGGGGTCCTCAAACTTTTTAAACAGGGGGCCAAGTCACTGTCCCTCACATCGTTGGAGGGCCGGACTACGGGCCCCAGGACAAGTCAGCTGCTAAGCAGGACAAGTAGTGGCGGCAAAAACACCCAGTGGGCCAGATAAATGTCCTTGGTGGGCTGCAGTGTCCTATGTGGCCCACAGCCCGTAGTTTGAGGACGCCTGATCTAGAACAGTTCCAATAGCATCATGGAGCCCCAACAGGGAAATAGCCAGCTGGAGCTGCTGTTCTTTCCTCCTGCATGGTATGGACACTGAGGAAATCGAGGTGCCTGTTACTACTATCCTTCACCTTAAATAAGCAAGGTCATCCCCCATGAACATTTGGAGGCCATTTGGTGGATGCTCCAATTTTCTGAAATGAAGGAAAACTGGTGTCTCCTGCGTGGTCCTCATCTGGTGTGCCTGCATTCCCCAGGCTGGTTTTGCAGTAGGAAAGAACTAATAAACCACATCTTTCCACACCACCATTGGTGCTAGTCTGGCTTTCTCTTTATCAAGCAGAAGCAACCATCAACCAGAAGACTCCTTACCAAACAAAGTCACAAATCAAAGCTTTCAGGAAAAGATACTAACAAATACCTACCAAGAGGTAAATGGCTATTATCATTGAAGAGACTTAGAAGTTATAATTTGAATCTAATACATTTTGTTTATTATAGCATCTCTCCTTTTTATTAGCAAATATCGTCATATTGTCATGACGTGATAGCAACCATCTTTCACTGAGTGTTCATATGTAACAAGAGCTGTCCTAAGGGCCTTATATGTTATATAAATGTATTCTCACAATAACACTGAGAAGTGGTATAATTTTTTAAGTTAAATTATATATTTTTTTGTAGTAGGATTTTACTATATTGCCCAGGCTGGTCTCAACCTCCCAACCTTAAGCAATCCTTAAGCCAGCCTTGGTCTCCCAAAGTGTTGGAATAAAAGGCCCGAGCCACTGTGCCTAGCCAGACAGGCAGTATAATATCGTCTTCATTTTACTAAAGAGGAAACTGAGGCTTAGAAAGGCTCTCATTCATCAAAGCCAGCCAGCCTGCTTACCCATTCCACCATGCTATATATAGCAATGGGAAATGTAAAAATAATGTAAATGTTCCTTAAAAACACTGGCCTGAGTTTTCTTTTCCGTATGCCAAAAAAAAAAAAAAAAAAAAAAAATCTTAAGATAATGTAATTTTAAGGTTCAGACCTCTGAGTTACTTTTAAGAAATGTCTTTCCTTCCCTTAATCCATTAATTACAGAAAACAGTATAGTGTTTTGGGGAGCAGTCATGGCTTTGATATGAAGAATGTCCAGATTTAGGGGGAGTTACTTTATGGGAGATGGTCCTTTGTCCTGAAAATGGGGACTATAACATCCCACCTCCCAGAATTGTAGTGAAATAAGGAAATGTAGGTATGTGAATTCCCTGGTCCAGAGCCTGGCACCCAGCAAGTGTTCCGTGAGTGGAGGCTGGCTCTGTTATTACTGTGGGAGTCCTTTGAGTTCAGCTCAGGAGTCCACCTGTGTTTAATCTTCCTCGTCTCCAGTTCCATAGCTTTCATACACACCTTCATTTATCTAAGGCTGTATCACTTCTACCATGAAAAGGAGTTCAAGACAGGAGCCCTAAATCAATCTCTGTATGAACATGGTTCGCTATGAATTTGTTGGAGGGGTCAGAGGTCACAATTCTAGTTCTAGCCCTGTAAACTCAGCAAGCCCTGGGCCTTATTTTCCTTATTTGTCAGGCGGGGATAATATCAGCATTCAGTTTCTCCAAGGGTTGTTAGGAGGAGGAAATAAATCAAACAAATGGAAAGCTAAAGTGTGCTATCTGCAGTCATTAACGTCAACTTCTAGTGGGCTTGTAAATGCTGCAAAGGACACATTCTGCAATGGGGAACAGCTTCAGATGGTGATGGAACTCAGTGACAGAGTAACACCTTACCTGTTTACCTTCCTGTCTTCCCTGGGGAAGGCCAGTGTGAGAGGGTCAGTGACCCTGTTTCCGACTTCTAATGTGTACCCTCTGGTACAATTACTCATCTAAGGTCAAAAGGCAGACATCAACCAGAAATCTCATTGCCACCTCTGGTTTACACTTATGACGTGAAAGTGCTCACTCCTTTGGGGTGAAGATGCTGTGAATAGGGCTACTTTTAATTGTGCACTTTCTTAAATTAATGGATCAAGGCAAAGGAAGAAGCACATGGATGCTGAAAGCTGTGTTAACTATATTGCCATTATTGTTGATGACCTGGGAAAAGTTTCCACTGCTCAGAAGCTGTGGTTCATTCGTCATTTTATGTTTTAGAAGCTGGTCTCATGGACAAAGTGTGTTCTTTCCCCTTCGTTACCAGCAGAGACTACATCTGCTCCCCACCCTCTACCTTTCTGTTTTGCAGCACTTGCCTTGACAGACTGCCAGCTGCCTTTTTCTCCAAGTGGATTGAATGGCCAGAACTACTTGGGCACTGCTGTTGACGATGAAAATTGGAACACCCAACCACAGCCCACTCTGAGTAGGTTGGTACAAATTTATATCCTATGACTGTGTGGGCAGCACCTTCTGAAGAGACAGATGCTTGTTTAAAGGCTAAGATGGGCATTCTGGAGCTGTCTCGAGTGTGTGAGATGGTAGGAGGCTCAGTCGTCTAGCGGTTGGTCGAGAGCTTGGATTGGGGAGGCAGACAGCCCAGTTAGAACCTGACTAGCTGGGTGAGCTTGGGGCAAGTCGCCTCTTTTCTCTGAGCTTCCCTTCACTCTTGTAGTATGGTTGCTCTGAAGGTCAAATGAGGGTAAAGCTGTACAGCACTGGGGCTAGTGCCTGTAAGTGGTAAGTAGTCAGTGAACATCAGCGATTGCTATTACTGATGCTTGTAAGGTGCTTGCCCAAGTATGTATATTAAGGGCGGCTGCTGTTGCTATATTAATATCGTCAATGTTGTTCTTTGTCATCTGGACATTGAATCAGCTCTGCTTCTGCTCCCAGTTCTCACAGACCCTTACCCAGGGGAAATGGTTCCATCATTCCTGCTCACAGTCTCCCTGTATAGGACTCAGACACGACTTCCTAGGAGAGTGGGTGGGAGACCTTCACCAGTATCTGAAATAAATTCCAAGCTGTCCTCACCCACCACAGTCATTGCACAAGACTAGTGTAACCCTCTGCCTTTCTTCCTTCTCACCCTCCTCCCCGTCAAATTTTCCCTAAACTCGCCTACAAATCCTGACATCCCTTAGGTAAAATGCATGATTCCTCCTTCTGAACATGTAAGTGATTTGCCACTGGGGCTCAATCAAAGATAGCAATTGTCCCCCTCTCAGCCTTGGTGGGTGTCAGATCAAAACTGAACTAGGGTTTCGTAATATGGGTTCCGTATTATATTTGTCTGATGAGGGGTTTCTGGCACATATAGATGCCACATTGTTGATGATTAAATCCCCCTGTGTGGTCCTGGATGTCTATGTAGCTAACATTTTTGAATGTAAACTTTGTTAGGCACTGTGTTAAGAGATTTCTATGAATTAGCTCATGGAATCCTGTGAGGTGTTATTACCCTATTCTGCCTAGTGGTTAAATAAACTGCCCCAGGGTTGCCTGGTTGAGTTAGAGGTAGAGCCTACGTGGAACTCAGGGGTCCCTTGGTCTCTAAAGCCACGGGCTCCTAGTGTACTTCCAAAATGTATTTTGAGAATGACTCAGTATCTGAACTTCCCTGATGGTCAGACATACTTTTGCTGTTGGAAAGAGCCTCACAGTCTACTGATATTAGTGGGTGCCTGACTTCACTGTAAGGTTAGGGGGGAGGTGGTGTTGAGGCGATACCCAGCATTTTCACAGTCTCACCCACGCTTCATCTGCAAGGTGAAGCAAGTGTTAGTCATGTTCCCGGAGACCCGGGACGCATGGGCATTTATTCTAATGAGAAGCAGTTAAAGAATTACTCTTTATGGTGTGAGTATTTCCTTGCCTAAAGGAGAAAGGTTTTGGATTTTGGCAAAACAGACAAAACATCAGACTCTTTTCCATCACTTGTCTTATATTAAAAATGAGGTGAATCTATGGATTAAGTCTATCTTTAAATTTACTTTATTTAAATATTTTGCTTTTTAATGACTTTGAGAATTAACAAAGAGGTTATAAGAATAACTATAGTAGAGTAACTCATTATCATTTTATTTATTTATTTACTTATTTAGGGGGGGTTTGCCCTATTGCCCAGCCTGGAGTGCACAATCATAGCTCACTGCAGCCTTGAACTTCTGGGCTCAAAGGATCTCCTAGCCTCAGCCTCCTGAGTAGCTGGATTATAGGTACAAACCCCTGCACCTGGCTACTACCCTTTATTTTGAAGTGTCATAACACGATTATATTTACACATGTATACCTGCACACAAACACACTCACAGATACATTCACATGTGCTTGCTCATAATTCACACACAGAATGAAGACGTTTTGAAATTTACTATACATACATTTTAAATAGAGCAATAAGCCTTTATTTGGTTTCTCAATTAATAAATATTTAATTTATTCACATATCCATTCATTCATTAATTCATTCAATAGGTATTTATTGCATATGGAGCTTAGTTCAGGGAAAAGTACAAAATAAATATATGTATGATTGTTTATGATTTGAATGGATAGGCTATTAAATTTTTATGGATGGGGCAGCGCCTGTGGCTCAAAAAGGGTGCTGGCCCCATATGCCAGAGGTGGTGGGTTCAAACCCAGCCCCAGCCAAAAAAAGAAAAAAAAAATTTCTATGGATGATGGTATGGCCAAATGAAGCCAATTCAACCTTATTTTTTGGGGGGGGGGCGGGGCTGGATTATTAGATCAGAATTTCAAAGGAATATTTTAGAAAAATGTATCTTAATGTGGAAAGGCATTTGACAAGATTTCTTTGGCATCCATGAGGACAAGGTGGTGAATGTGACCTGGATAGAAGTAGTTTGGGCCACTTGCAGCAGAAAGGGGGTCTTATGCATTCTGTATGTATTCTCTAGCTTCCTTCTTAGTATGTGGTAAGCACTCCGAAAATATTTGTCAAATGAATGTGAAATAAAGTCGTGGTTCTTTAAACAGCCTATGCTGAGAGGGTTTTTTGATAGTTTGGTGTTAGACTGGAGATAGGACTGTCATGGAATATCACAGAACCCTTTTCTAAGACTTTTTATTTGTAACTTAAATAGGAGAAGTCTGGGAAGGGGAGCAGAATTCGCAGTGAAATGTCAGATCACTAAACTATTAAAATCTAATAGAGGCTCGGAGCCTGTGGCTCAATCGACTAAGGCGCCAGCCACATACACCTAAGGTGGCGGGTTCGAATCCCCAGTCCAGGCTTGCCAAAAAACAACAATGATGGCTGCAACCAAAAAAAAATGGACGGGCATTGTGGTGGGCGCCTGTGGTCCCAGCTACTTGGGAGGCAGAGGCAAAAGACTCGCTTGAGCCCAGGAGTTGGAGGTTGCTATGAGCTGTGATGCCATGGCACTCTACCCAGGGGGATAGCTTGAGGCTCCGTCTCAAAAAAAAAAAATCTAATAGAGAAAATTTAAGAACCATGAATATAGCATCCTATATTTGCTTTAAAAATCAATTGTATAATAGGTAACAATAGATTTGAAAGACAAGTATCCTTAAGTCCAGCAATTTCCTCTATTAGAACATGTCCTAAGGAAATAACATTGTTTATAATAGAGAAAAATTGGAATTAGTCCAACAAGAGAGGAGCAGCAGACAATGCCAGTTGCCCATTCAATATATATTCTTCCATATTCCTTATTAATAAAACCTGACTTTTATTCAAAGCAGCAAAGTGCCTGGATAAAAGAAACTGTATTTCCCAGCTTCCCTTGCAGCTAGAAGTTACATTATTCAATGGAAATTGTTGGAGGTCAACTCAGCTATAAATTAAAAATGAAAAGAGATAATAAATGCTAATTATAGCTCCTGTATTGTAGGATTATGGAAGATATTTCTTCTTTCTACTTTTCAAGAGTTTGCAAATTTCCTGTGTTGCTTTTATAACACAAGAACAACAAAATTTACCTTTAAAGGAGTTTCAGGTGAATAAGTCCTGAGTATGAGGGGACTGCTAACATGGATGAAATCCTTCACTTGCTTACACAGATGTTGGGAGGCAGACATGGAAGAGACATGCCCCTTGTATGCTGACGTGCACAAACTGAGCTGCTTTTCCTGTGTTACTCTCTTTCACCTCACAGCAGCTCTATGAGTTAGAATTATCTCCTGCAGAACTTGATTCAATTCTGGGAGCCCACTTGATTCAATTCTGGGAGCCCAATATTAATCAGCTAAATATCACAGTATGCCTTGGAGAATAAATGGCTGACGAGACTGGGGACTTAGCCTAGAAATGGGTCATTATCTTCGGATACTTAAATGCTTGCCATGTAGAAGAAGAAATTAGAATTCAGATCTATCTCTTTATGAGTCAGGTATTGAGCTAAGGGCTTGATGTGGATTTTTCTTTTAATCTTGATCACTTTTAAGATTAAGCATCTAGGTTACGAGACTGAAGCTCAGAGGGGTGAAGAAATTTGCCCCAGAATAAATTAACAAGTAAGACTAAAACATGAGTTTGTCTTACACCAGAGCTAGAACTGCTAGCTGTGGGGCACCCATCAGGAAGCAGAATGATTTTGGTAGGTAGAATTAGCCAGATAGGTTTTGGTTTTAATATAGGAAGAAACTACCTAGCCCTTCTTTCAATAACGGAGTGCACTGCCTTGTGGTGGAAGTGAGGCCTCTCCACAGGAAGGATCCAAGCAGAGACTGGTAGCTCTGGGAAGGGGACGCCACCTCCGAAGTTTCTTCCAGTCAACGCTATGCTGAAACTCAATGTAGTGGATGCTTTGAGAAGGTGAACAGCCCGCTCGGCAACACACTCTGGCTTTTGTTGGAATCCTTGCTTTCTGCTTGTGACTGTGCAGGTAGTTACATAAGGTAGGCCTTTCAATTGCCCTTTATCTCAGTAAGTCTTTTTGAATTTCTTTTAAATTCTGGCCAGTTATACATCCATCCAATTAGCGCTCATTGTTATAATTATCACTTTCTTTCCTGAAATTGATAACCAATTAATTTCACAGGACATAGATAATATGACATCAAATAGCTATAGTTTTTTTTCTAGTTACATGGAATAAAACCTTTTTTCCTAATACCTTCACAAGGAAAACGCTTTAGCAAATTAGCTATTAGGTTTCTAAGCCTTGTAGTGACAATTTACTACTAAATAGTTGTTTACTAAAACAATTTTTTCCTCAAATTTTCCAAGTGTTTATTATATCACTATGATAGACATGGAGTCGAGGTTAGTGGAATAGAAGGGTCCTATTCTTGGTGAAACTGAGGATACACGTGTGAGGGCAGGATGGGACCAAGTCTATCAGTGAAACAGTTCTTCCATCCTAGCCTTGGTGAGAGCTGCAGAAGGGAAGCTCAATGTGCAATGAGATTTGATAGCGTGAGCACCTGATGGGGCTCAGGGAGAGCTGGTGGAGGAAATGTGGTCGGAGTTGAGGCTGAAAAGGAACAGAAATTAATAAAGCAGAGCGGGAGGAGAAGAGCATGTTAAGCTGTGGAAATGCTAGGAAGGAGCCCATTTCTTGGAAGGTATTAAATTGGATCCCAATTCAGCTTGCAGTATTTCCTCTCGTGGATTTTTCTATGAATAATCAGTCTGAGTTTCTGAGGCCTAGAAACCATCAGAGGAAAGGCCTTTGAATTCTGTTTCACAAACTATTTGCCTTGAGGATCTGGGATATTATCCTTTTTGTACATGTTTGTATTTTGCCAAATATAATCCAACATGAGCCTGAGAGCTGTGGATGTTGCAGTCAAATGAACCCTTCTTCCTTCTACAGCTCCAAAATACCTGCGAGAAAAATCCATAGACAAGCACTGTATGCTCAACATATCCTGAAAAGGGCATATGCCACTCTAAACAACATCTGACATGTATCATGCTCCAATAAGCTTCACTTTGGAACAAGGTCACAGAAAGAGTGAATTTTGATCTTTACTCACGGTATAATTTTGCTCTTAAAGAGAACCTCAACATTTAAAAAGTCATGCATCCTTTTCTTATTTTTAGGATTATTTTGCTTTGAAATGGTTCCTGGCTAGCACCCAGCTTTTTAAAGAACAGTTTCTGAAAGTCACATTGGCAGTTGAGGATCTTGGAAAGTGGAAACAGTATATAGCACTGACAACTGAATTTACCGTATATTATGAAGATGGTGCCAACCTCCATTTCTTGAACATTTACTACGGCCCAGCACAGTCATAGGAACATTCCACGCAATTTCTTATTTAAACCTCTCAATTGTCTATGAGGTAAGTGCCATTTATCACCCCCTCTTTTTTTATAATGAGAAAATAAGCTTAGAAGCGTTAAGTAAATTGCCCAAGACCATGCAGTTTGTAAATGGCTGGGACTTGACTCCATTATAGTCTGACCATAAAGCCCAAATCGAACCCTTTATTGTAATTGTGCTGCATTTTGGAAACTTCATGGTGGAAATATTGGGTATCAGGTCTTTAAATGGATTCAAACCTGGTTCTAATTGTATCTGATGTTGAGGTTCCAGGCCTCAACAACTAATGCAAACTGTAGCCTCCTCTCAATTTCACTGAAAACATTTATTTAACAAACAGGCTTAAAGAACCTGTGAATGAGTGGTTGAGTTCAAGTGTACAATGCTAGGTGCAGTGGGGAAGCTGGGGCTCATATAAGGCATTGTCTCCAGTCATCTGTGGAGGTGAAAACAAATGCCCCAAATTACTCTCCATAAGACAGGTATGATGAGTACTGCTTGGGTGGTTGGAGAATAAGTGCTACTTCACCGTCATCAGCGCTGGCTTCTCATTTACATAACAATCATCCCTCCTGAGGTGGCTGCAGCTCTTCAAGCTGAATGTAATTTTCTGTGTTTACCACTTTTAAAACCTTCTTGTGTTCTTGGCTCAAGAAAAAGGTCATAAACATTCATCTGCACAATGGACTGTTATTCAGCCATTGAAAATGAAGAGGGAGATGTGAATTGACATGGAAATTGTCCATGATATATACAACTTTAACTGAAGAAAATCAAATTGCTGAAGAATATATATATTAGGACTCTTTTGGCTGCGTGTAGCAGACAGCCATGGGGAACAGCTTCAGTGAGAAATGGAACTTAGTATGGGTCTAGCACTTCCTAAGAACTGGAAGGATGCTGGAGTAGCTCAGAGAGTAGAAGACAGCTGTGCAAAAGAGCTTTGGGAATGAAAGGAATGTGAAGATAGTCAGCAGTGGAATCAGGACCATGAATGTTCTCTAGCCAAGACTCTCTGCTTTTCACTGCTGATGGCTTTTCCATGAAGACTGTGCCATGGATGTCACCAACTCTGTTATTACATTCTTATAGCTCCCAGACTAGAGAAGACTAGAGTTCCAGTAGTTGAAAAAAATCTAGGATTCTGATTGGACTGGTTGTGGTTAGGTGTCCAGCTCTTGGAGCAATCCCTGTGGCCAAAGAGGAAAGTTGATGTGACAACTTCTGAAGCCAGAAGGGCAACGTTTGTAAAGCTAGGAGGAGATGAGAAATACAAGACAAAAAAAACCATAACTGGACACAAATAAATAAATATATATTTATTCAAGAAAATCCAAGGGCGTACACACCAGGCTGTTAAAAGTAGTCAGTTATCTCAGAGGATAGATTTTCATTTTTTTTCTGGGATATTTGAACTTTATTTTACAACCCACTCCTCCTACTTTTGTAAGTTGAAAAAATTTCAAGATTTTTGTTAAAAGGTTAAGTAAAAAAATGTCCTAAACTGATAAGCTCTTTGTTTGTTCAGCTGGTAATGTATCTCATTAATCAAACCCAGGAGCAATCCTTTTAAAGCTGTTGCCAATTTGGTACACATTTTTATCATTTAAAAAAACTTGTTTTCTTTCATTATTCTCCTCTAAGCAAATGAGCTCCCTTTCATTTAATTGTGTAGTTAAGTCTTTTGTTTGGAAAAGAATTCTTTCTCAGAGATGATCCAAAACCTGTTTCAAGAAATGAATGAAATTTTGGCAACCTAAGTTAGGAAGCTTTGTACTGTCTACAAGAATTGCTTAGTGCTAGAACATTTAGCAATCTGAGCCGCTCTTGTAGGTGATAGTATCTATACCTCATGCTTGAAAGGAAAACCCACACTTAATCCTGTTTTCTGGGTTTATGCTCCATTCTCCCTTTATCTAGTTGGGCCCCTGTTCTGAGACAAGCTGATTAATGGGCTCATCACTTATATCTCTGCAGTACCACTGCAGATTCCACTCTTGAAATCACATTAACAATTCTCCCATTACTAAAAAATGACTCATATTTATCGAGTACTCAGAATGTTTACTCAATCATTTGTCTCATTGACTTTTCAAATATGTAAACTAGAGCAGGTATTTTATAGACCTCGAGTCCTTGATGAAATGGGTAAACAAGCCCATTTTGGTTCTAAGAAACATTTCTGAATGGTTCATTGCCCTTCCTCTCTAAAGGAGGACATACCTTTTGGGCAGATGTTTTTTTCTTGCCCAAAGAGTGTCTAGGCTGTAAAGATAATGGGTGAATGCAGGTGTTCTCAGCAACAGGAATTTGGCTGTTATTAAAACCTTAATATAGGAAATTCGCTGGAAACCCCAGGTATAAATTCTTATCATTGAAGCTTCAGCCCTTTTCTCTCTTTATTATTTCTTTTGTTTTCTTAAGAGTTTCAATAAAACTTTATTCCCAAAAACAAGCAAATAGCTTATAGGCTGTAGTTTGCCAGTTTGTTTTTCAAAAATATTATATCAAAATATAATGTATTTTGATTACTGAGAGTTTAGTGCCCCCTTAAATTTTGCATCTAATGCTAACGTTTTACTTGTTTTACCCTAGGCTGGGCCATATAGCATGAAGTTTCACAGATTAATTTAAAATTCCAAGTATTCTTTTCCTCAACATGATCATCATTATGGGTATAGAAGCCACTATTTCTTGAGTGGTCTAAGGACTTTTCCTAAATAATTATATTTTTATCCTTATCATAGCCACTTTGAAAAGAAATCCCCATTTTATAAATAAGGGAATACTCCATTTTATTATTATTATTTTTTATCATTTTACAATTAAAATGGCTTTATTCCACCTGGGTGCAGGTGGGGTTAGATCTCTAACTGGGAAAGAAATCCACCAATACTCCTATTTTATAAAGAAGGAAACTGAATTTCAAAGTAACTCGTCTGCAGATATACTATGAATCGTTAACTTTTGCCATTATGAAGAAAACCAGAAGAAAAAAGGTTGGCTTTGCTGTGTAATTGATACTTCAAACCCCTTTCATATTTCACTGCTGTCCTCCCAATTTTGTTATCTTTTTTCTCTCATGTAATGCATCCTATTATTAGCTTGCCTAAAATTTTTGCTGGGTCCTTTCAGCAAGTGCGTGGATGGAAATACAGACAAGACTCAAGATGAGAACTCTTGGTAGATTTCTAAAATATCTTAACACTCTTCTGTAACGCTTTTAGCTTTTTGGAAGAAAAACATGGAGGTGTTTGAATGACTAAAGACTGAAGGAGCCATGGTTTGAATGAGGCCATTAAGAATATGGGAGCCTGCAGTATTCTGGAGACTTTAAAGCCTGTGTCTCTGGTTCTTCCTCTTCTTGAGAACTTCAAACGGGTCTTTTCTACCTGGAAATTGTTCTTTAAAAATGGGCACATCAAAAAATTCTCCTAATTTTATAGCTTTTATCATAATTTGAAATATGCTCATGAACTACTAAAAAGCCAAGCCAGGGAATAGGCAGGAAGAGGAGGCCTGTGCAATGGGCGGTAGGTCACAGAAAACACCAGATAGAAATAGACACAGCTCAGAGTAAAGGGCTTATCCAAAGGTAAGGAAGCTGGCTTTTCAATTCAGACAATTCTTGTGGATGGAAGAATGAGAAACTTGCTGAAGATACCAAAAAAAGAAAACAGCATATATTTATTTAAAGGACAGAGGGCCCTTTCATAAACTCAAGGACAGCAAGGGAGGCCAGATTTCAAGAGTCAGAATCAGGAAATGGAAAGTTGTTGGAAACCAAGGGAATAAAGAAGATGTGATCTTACATTATATGCACATTTAGTCGACATTTTTGAGAATTCTGCCTTGAGATTGCAGATTTCCAGAAACCTATAAACTGGAAATTAAATATTAAATTATATGTCTTCAAAACATGACTTGGTGTTTTTTCATACTTAAATTTTCTCCCCTTTGAAAACAATTGTAGGTTAGATTTTCTTCTTACCTTGCAATCATTCTTGAGTATGCATAATGATTATGGATAAAGCATAGCCACAGTCAATGCAATGAATTATTCTTGGTCAAATAATTAAAAAAGCAACATTTAAAAATCTTTAAACAAGTTTTAGAAAAAAGATACATATTTTGATGTGTTTGCTGTGCTGCTTGGGGCCTATAAAAGTCTTACTTAAAGCATATCTGGCAAATAGAATCTGAATGGCTAAACTAAGCTATTATGGTGGCTTATTCTGGTTCAGTCAAGTGTCCTGGGGGTAGGCAGTTGATTGGACTTTTTTTTTTTTTTTTGAGATGGTGTTTCTCTCTGCTGCCTGGGGCTGGAGTGTAGTGACATCATTGTAGCTCCCTACATCCTTGAACTCCTGGGCTCAAGTCATCCTCCCACCTCAGCCTCCTGAGTAGCTAGGACTATAGGTGCATGCTGCCACCTCTGGCTGATTTTTTTTATTTTTTATTTTTTATTTTTGTAGAGATAATGTTTCATTATGCTGCCCAAGATGCATGATTTTATTTTTTTAATAACAGACAACGATGTTTCTCTTGAGCTAAAAATTGAGACCTGTGTACAAATGACATGTTGAAGAAGGACAGATAATGTTGAGTTGTATAGGGATTTTGTTTTTCACTGAATTAGTGTCTTCCTATGGAGACTGTAATGACTGTTCTGAGTCAATACCCATGACTCTTATTACCAAATATGATAATCACATCTTGAGTCAGCCATCTTCTGGATACCTCTCCCTGGTGCCTCAAATACCAAAAGCCCCAATTGAACCCATAAGTGTTGATAGATGGATTTCCTATAAAACCCATAAATTTTCCATAAACCTGTACTTCCCATCCGCACCTTTATTTCCTGTCTTGGTGAGTGGCACATGATCTACTTGGCTGCCCAAACCAGACTCCTGAGAGCATTCTTGATTCCTCTCTTTTGTCCTATAGCAGATCACTCACTGAGTCCAACTGAGTTTTTACCTTGCTAGTTCTGGAGCCATACCACCTGTGTTAGAATTTCAATCCTACAATTTGTAGCTGTGTAAGTTACCTTACCTACCAGTGCCTCAGTGTCTTCCTAGGTAAAATAGGTGTAATAATGGTGTATTTCAGGTCAATAGTGAGGAACAAGTGAATTAATGCACATAAACTGCTTAGAGCAGGGCCTGGCACATAGCACAGGTGGTACAAGTACAGTAGAACCTCTATAGTTGACCACCTTCCTGCACTGCCTCCTACTGGACATGCACCACTGGTACATATCAGTACAGTAGGCCTACTTCCTTATGTTGACCCCTCTGTATGTTGACCAGCTTGTTACAGTCTTTTGGGTGGTCAGCTTACAGAGGATTCTACTGTATTTGTTCTTTTTTGCTATTACTGAACTCAAAATGAATCCCCCAAATTCATAATGAACAAAAAACAAAAACAGAGAAAGACAAGTTGTTGCTTGTACTATGACTCCACACTACTGTGCAACAAGAACAGTTGTTTCCAACCAGTGCTCAGTTCCAAGGCTACTTGGCTATCATATTCTTCCACTGCCAGATTTGCAAGGGTTGACAATGGTGGGATAAAGGATTGGGCAAAATGGTACTTTACATGTAGTCATGTTTTTTCATTGCAGCGCTTTCGTTAACTTTTTCTACTTGGTTCCAAACAACATGTAAGGGTGCACAGTTGTCCTTTTGTTTCAGGCTCTGATAAGGCTCAGGACTAAGTAGAGCTGATAGAACTGGCTGATGGTATGGATGTGTGGTATAAGCAAAAGGAGGAATTAAGATGCTCTTAGGTTTGGACCTCAGCAAGTGGATGAATGATGTCATTATCCTGATGGCGACCCTTGGTGCATAAAAATCAGGACTTCTGTTTAGGACCAGTGATGTTTGAGAATCTGGTTAGATACCCACATTGGGGATTTAAAGTAAGAGTTTGGACAGCTAAAATTTTTATGCCTTTAGGAATCTAATTTCTGTCTACATGGTTGTTTATTTTCCTCTTTGCAGACCTGCTTTCTTGGCAAGGTCTTAGAACTTACTTCCTGGTGATTTTAGTATCATGGTTTCAGAACAGTACCATAGTTCTGATTTGGGCCATCATAGTCTGCAGGCTCAGTGCCAGCTGGCTGACTCATTCTCACAGCTCAGTTGTAAATACTGGGGAGAGAGCTTGTCATGGCCCACCCGGGGGCAGGTGTCCACTACAGATCCCATCTACCCTGGCTAGGTTCATAGAGCACACAGGCTGCCTCTGCAGGGTGAGCACAGGGTAGGGCAGCAACATTGCAGGAGACAGGCAAATTTGCCATTTCCTTGGGAAACCTTTTTCTGAATCCCAGGGGAATAGTTGGCTATCTTTCCTGTGTTCTCTGACAGTTCCCAAAACTTTGCCCCTTCATGGGCGGTATTGTAACTGCCTGCTTTCCTCACTAAACTGTAAGTCCTTGAGGGCAGGGGTTCTGAACCCACAGGACCCAGCACAGAGTATATGCTCAATAAACATTTGCTGAATGAACAAATGAATAACTATGCGAGCAAGAATATCTGCCACAAAAATGTGCTTTCTCCAACTTGCTGCATGAGAGGTTGCCATGCTGAAGAAGATGTGAAAAACTAACAAAAACCCAAACCACCACCACCACCAATAGAAATCCTGGAATAACAGATAGCAACACATTTTATAATTTCCTGTCCTGAAGGGTAAGATATCATAATGGCTACTTGTTAGCATTTTGAGAAGTTTACAGGTGTGTGTGTATGTGTGTATTTGTACATATATGCACACATATATAATGTGTATTCTAACATAAAGTTAGAGAATGTTAGAGCTGAAAGGGACCCAAAGATTCTTTAGTTCAGCTTTTTAGTTTTTCCAATGTGAAAACTAAGTCCCAGAGAAGATATAGATGATTTGCTTAAGACCTGTAAAACTTCCAGTCCTTGTATTACTATATAAAGTCACTTTTTACTTCAAGTAATTATTCTTAACTTTTTCTGGGTCAAGGACTCAATTTGGAAGAAATCTGTTGGGAACTATAGATCTTCTCTCTGCAGGAAAATGCAAATGGGCAAGTATACAATGAATTGTCCCCCTGAAGTTCAAAGATTCCTGGCTAAAACCCAAGGATCAAAGGAAAAGAGAATTTGTGGCCAACAACAATGAACTTTGACATTGATGTAAATACATACTTAATAGGATCACCTTGGATAGTTTACCTGATTTTCCCTAAAGATGGTAAACATAAGAGATTTTGTGAAAGTGGTTGAAAACCATAAGTGCTCACACACATAGGAGGTACTCAACAAACGTTAGGCACATTTCAAAAGATAGGGGATTTTAGGAACTGTCAAAGGACTGTCAACAAGGCTCTCACATATAACACCCTTTTGAGCTAAGACTGTCAAGGATGTATATGGGAAACAAAGTACAATGCAGTGTGGCTTGGTTTTGCTCCTGGAGCATGTAGGTCAGGAGAATGAGTCCTGATTTCTTGGTGATGGCAAAAAGAAGAGGACGGATGAAGGCTAACAGCCCTCAGAGGCCATAGGTTTATGAAAAAACTTAAATACCACAGGTATAAAAGTAAGGCTTAAGGAACAGGTATTTGGGCTGGAACAGGAAGGCATCCTCGTCTTTCAGAGTCTCCCCTGAACAGGAATTATTTAATATTTGGGTTTCCACTAGGAGGAAAGAAGGAGCCATTCCCTACTCACTGCACTGATTCCATACTTCTGCACACACAAACATATCATGGCTAGATTTGCTTTGTCTGAGCTTCCCGGCAGGAGACATTTAGATCTGGCCACTGGAATTGCTGGAAGCAGTCTCATCAAGACAGGAAGGAAATCACTGCTTTAGCCCTGCAAATTGTGAGAGACACCAAATTTAGAGATGCTTTTGATTTCGCAGTCCCCTCCTTAATACACAACAGCAGTGGCCAGGGCTCCACACTTGTTGCGTGGAAGCTTTCTTCCTTTCTTCATTGAGAAAATTGTCCAAATCCTCCTACACATCACCTTGAAGGGTGTCTGTGTGTGTGGGAAGAAACTCAGATCATCTTCGACCTCAAATGGGACAATGCATGAACATTTCAGGGCACAGAAGAGGCACCCAGTAAATATGATGAATATGGTCTTTTTTTCTCCATCTTCCATTCTTTCCTTTGCTGGGGGAAATAAGAAAGTAAAAATCTCATGAAATCTGTTCACTCTCCTAAAGAACATTAAAGCTGACAGGAGGGTGCCAGGACCGGGAATCCCAAACCCAACTCTAGCTTAACTTAAAACGGAAGTGCCATTCTCGCCCGCGTCGCCAAAACCACCTGACAAGCCCCGGGAGTGCCTGGCAGGTTTTGGAGAGGATTACCTAGGAAGGGGCGGCTGGGACAGAAGATTGGGGCCAGGTGTTTCACCAGGGAGGCGGCGCTAGGAAGACCCCCGTACCCGCTCCCAGCCAGGGCCAGGCGCTCTCTGCTGCCCCCCGCCGAGGCGCCCGGGCCCCGGCCCCGGCCCCCCCCTCCCCCGGTGGCTCCTCGGGAATGCTGGGAATGTGAGTCAGGGCCTCGGAGCCGGCGAGCGCGCCGGCCGGCCGGGCGGGGGCCCCGCGGAGCGCAGCGCCTGGCAGCGGCGCGCGAGCGCGCGTCTCGGGACTGCGGCGGGTGCCGCCCCCTCGGCCGCCGGCCCCGCCCGGCCCCGCGCCCGCCCCGGCCCTCCGAGTGGTGTCCTACTCCTTTCCTCCCTCCTTCCCCGCTCCACCTCCTCTTCCTCCGCCTCCCGCTCCTGCTCGCTCGGGCTCTGGCTCAGGCTCCGGCTCCGGCTCCGGTGCCGGCTCCGGCTCCTCCTGGCCGCCCCGGGCCAAGGCGACGTGAGGTTGTAAAAATCCATGTGGGACGGCCCCGGGGCGAGCATTGGAAAGGTGAGACGCCGTCGCCGGGGCCAGGGCCCCTGGGTGCCCGGCTCCCTCGGGGCTCCAGTGCCGGGCATCCCTCGTGCTTAGTCCCCCTCGCTGGTGGGGAGCTGCAATGCGTTTTTGGGGGGAGTCGAGGGGTGAACCATCCGCCTCCTCTGGGGCTTTCTCGGGCGAGAGAAGGAATGGGGCGGCCTAAGGGCGGATTTGCCGTGATGTATAAACCCCGGGATTGGAACAAGTGCAAGGTTTCCTCCGGCGCGCGGGCGCTGCTTGCTCCGGCGGCCGGGGCCACCTCCTGCAGTCCCTCTCCGGCAGCCACTCTCACTGCCATCGCCTTTTCTCTCTCCAGATTCCCCTCTTTCGCCTGGCTTCCCCTCTTGCCTCGAGGGGTGGGGTGTTCGCGGGGGTAGGGGTCTCAAGGAACCCCAAGCAGAACAAAGTGGAGAAAGGTGGAGTCTTTCCCAGGGGGTGGGGTGCCTGGTTGCCTGGGTGGGCTCCGAGGGGATCGTGTTTTTGAAAAAAATCCGTCTCAGAGAAAATGAAGCTGTATTTATCGGGGAGGGGTATGAGGTAGTGGATGTACGAAAAGGAATACTACGTGAAATTAAACTGAACGGCATTCCTTCCCTCTTCTTGTCTCTTAGTTATACAAGAAAAAGGGTACTTACTAGGGTGTACCTAATTTATAAAAGAATACTGTACGAGCCTTTGAAAGATCATGTTAGGACAGTGAAGATTAAGGGCTGCTTTGGTGCGGGATAATAATATAGCGCTCGTAAACTCTCCGTTCGGCCCTGCCTTATTTATTTTGTACTTAAGGGTCTCTGTTCCCCTTGCCAGAGAGGGAGGGTCCGCTCTGTTGGGTGAGGATCGATTAGGCAGCTACCTGCCTTGCTGGATGAAAGGCAATTTACTCCCCAAGCGGTGAATTGTCAGTTGCCTTTGTGATTGACAGCCACACCTGCCACTTATATGGGTAGAACGGGGACCGGTGGAACCCCAAGAGCCAATCAATGCTCGGGAGAGGAGGGCAGGTCCCACTTGTCATGGTTAGTTTCCTGGTTGGCTCTTTAAATCAGTGGTTTTACTTAACCATTGGTTTCCACCGACTATGGGGCTCTACTAGAGAGAGACAGACAAGCGGGAAGAAAACTCTTTGAAAATGGGCTTAGAAGCAAGTATATTTGACCTGTCTTTCTTTGTCCCCTTCCCCCTGGCCCCGTTTATTAGTTGTAGTAGTTGGGAATACTGAGGCCATTGGCTTAAAAATAAAAATGAAATGGACCTGGAGAAGAATGAAATGAGGAATTATGGAATTAGAATTGCCCACTTATTCCTCCAGAATTGCAGCCCTTTTAAAGAGAAACCGTGTGCTGTTAAGCTATCTGGGAAAAGGGTGTGGCACTTTGTCTTCTATGGTCACTTTTGTCCTTGTAAAGTCACATCGTTTCTCAGTATACAGTCCTTGGCTTCTGGTTGTACAATCGGATGGATTTGCAAGATATTTTTGAAGCTGGCAAGTGTTCTTCATTACTATTAACGTGAATAGAAGGGATTCTTTTAGTTCTGATAGTTAGCTCAACTTCTGGAAGTGAGGGCTGTCTTGTTCTCTTTTGCAGAAAGTCAGTGTGGTGGTGGTGGTAGGGTCAAGTCATATTCTTTCTGAGGTAGAAGAGTTTGCTTTTTTCTAATGTGAGCCATCTTGTCAGTTTGCTTCTGTGCTTTAATAAAAGACTTTAATAATTTGGGGAGGAGGAAGGAAGGTGTGAATGGTGGTGGTGCCATGGGTTTCACCAGCAAATCCTTCATGGGTGGATGAATCATGGGTGAAGGACCAGATCCTTCTAAATTCTCTACTAGTGAAAGGCTAGTTTTTCAACACTCTTCTCCCTGAATTCGTTAAAAAAAATTACTGGTTGATCTAGAGACCTGTCCCCTTACAGAAACTGTACCTGGACGTGAACATAATGCTGTAAATTTAGCATTTCATGAACAGATTGTGGGCCAGAATAGTCTGATTAGGATGGTCTTCATACAGAAACCAGGTTTGTCAAGGCGATGTTATTACTATTACTATCATCATCATCATTATTGCATATACTAGCACTTTGGTGAGTCCTTTATATGCATTATCCTTTTTAAACTCTGCAGAGCCCCTGTGAGGTAGATACTAATATTATTCCCAAATTACAGAAGAGGAGAAGGAATTAAGGAATAAAAAGAATTAGTTCAGTGCAAAAGCAAGAACTCAGCTCATGTTTGTCTGACCTAGAGCCTATGACCTTGGGCATGGCCTTGAATTCAAATTTTGACTGTATAGTCTGCATGTGTATAATCTGAAGTGTGGGTTCTCCCAGCATACATAGAGCCTACCCTTTTAAGAGTCCACTGTGATGCTGACTGTCCTTTCACCAGCCTATTTTCTGTCCATTTGAAGGCTGTTGCTTCCGCCAGTAGGCAAATTTAGTAACTTTGTGTATTGTCTATTTCTAGTAGATCAGTTTTTGCCCAGTGGAAATTTAGTTCCAAATTTAATGATGATGACTTCAAAGAAGATAAAACAAAACACAATCCATATTCTTCCATTTTTCTTGATATCTTAAATTTCCAGTTGGAGTATTTTTTTTTTTTTTGAGACGGAGCCTCAAGCTATCCCCCTGGGTAGAGTGCTGTGGCATCACAGCTCACAGCAACCTCCAACTCCTGGGCTCAAGCGAGTCTCCTGCCTCCGCCTCCCAAGTAGTTGGGATCACAGGCGCCCGCCACAACGCCCAGCCATTTTTTGGTTGCAGCCATCATTGTTGTTTGGTGGGCCGGGCTGGGGATTCAAACCCGCCACCTTAGGTGTATGTGGCTGGCGCCTTAGCCGATTGAGCCACAGGCGCCGAGCCTCCAGTTGGAGTTTTGAATAGATGTTGATGAAATAAATGCTTTTAGTATCATCCAATTTCCTTTTATTCCTCCTCAGGAATTAGAGGTTTTGTTTTGTTTTACTTACAGAGACCCTTTTTCATTAGTAGATAAATACCCTGTATAATTATATTTAAAATTTTTCTCTTAGAATAGCACATATGACCATATTGTTTTATTATGTTGAAAAAGCCACAAGACTTAAGCCTTATCAGTCAGTCTCTTGCCATTGGTGAAACTCAATGGTAGAGGTTGCCAAAACAGGTACCCTGAAAAATGAGTTAGGTGAATGGTTTTGGAGTCCAAAATTCACCTGAATAGATAGTCTTTAACTTTGGTTAGGTTGACTTGTACAATCTGCATTTCTGTTTGTTTTATTGAGACATTCTTTAGCCTTTTAATTTCTTATATATATTTTTATTTTCGAATTAAGATAAGGCTATACATTTTTAGGTTACATTGTTCTCACTTCTAAGGTAAAGTTTAAGTTGTAGCAGAGCCCCTCACCCAGGGGGTGGGAGGTGTGCTAAGTACCCTGGCATTGTGCAGTTCAGTGAGATCCCACCAAACATCCCTCCTCCCACCAACTACCCCCTCCATCTCTCCTCACCCCTTCCCTTTGCCAGACTGTATTTGTGTTTTATCATTCTTATGAGTGTGTGTTTATATATTGTTTTGCAATAGTATTGAGTACCCTGGATAGGTTTTTTTTCCATTCTTGAGATACATTACCAAGAAGAAAGTGTTCCAATGTTTATCCATCCAGATAAATACAAAAGATGTGAAGTCTCCATCTTTTTTTATGGCTGAATAGTGCTCTGTGGTATATATAGATCACAGTTGCTTATTATTTTTCTTTAAGGAACAACATCATTTTCTCTTTGAGAATTCACTTTACTTGAAGATCCCCAGTCTATCAAACACATAAGTACATTTCTAAATTCCTCCCTTTTAATTCCTGCCTCTGATCCTCTACCTCTTACCTCTGTCTAGGTAGGTGTGTGGTTAAGATCAGTTTTTGAGGTTACTTTATACTTTGAGATAGCTAATTTCCCACAAAGTGATATGATATTTGGGAACGTTGTCTGCACAAACACCCCAAAAAGCTTTAAGGATAAGCATTTCAAAATTGAAATGCTGTCTGATTTCTGGCTCAGTCAAGATAATCAGCTCATTGAGAAAAAAATGTTTACTTAGGGTTTACATTTCTCATCTATTTGTCTTTGTGACTCAAAAAGTTTGTAAGTAATCTTTCCAAACAGTTAAACTATTGCCAGGTGTTGAGGAACTAGGTAGCAGGTCTCCTTGTTCCCGTGTTCTTGGTTCCTAGTACTGAAGATGGTGAGGGGTTCTGAGTTGACAGAATGAATGAGCAGAGAGAGCAGGTGCAGGCAGGCAGAGTACCAAAGTTTTGTTAAAGGTTAAAGCATAGTACATTCCTGAGGAAGAAGGAATCAGGCCATGTACGTGGGGGAGACTCAGAGTTTGACAAGACTTTTCCTTTTATACCACTGACTCCCTAATTGTATGTTAAGTGGGGTGGTGGTGGTGGTGGTGGTGGTGGTAGCGTGGGGTTGTCTCGCCAAAGGTAGGAAGAAGGGCACCAAGGCCAGGGTCCCGGAGCTGAGTGCCAAGGGCGAGGAGGGAGGCAGAGAGAGGTGTGGGCCGGGACACAGGAC
>CAUYQV010193002.1:0-20498 GCA_963574575.1 Galagoides demidoff | reverse complement strand
CCATGGCATCACAGCTCATAGCAACCTCCAACTCCTGGGCTCAAGCGAGTCTCCTGTCTCCGCCTCCCAAGTAGCTGGGACCACAGGCGCCCGCCACAGCGCCAGGCCATTTTTGGTTGCAGCCATCATTGTTGTTTTGGCGGGCCCAGGCTGGGGATTCGAACCTGCCACCTTAGGTGTACGTGGCTGGCGCCTTAGCCGATTGAGCCACAGGTGCCGAGCCATGTTGAACATTTTTTAATGTACTTCTTAGGCTTTTGTATGTCTTCTTTTGAAAAATGTCTATTCATGTCCTTTTCCCTCTTTTAAATGAGATTAACTGTAGGATTTGTTGTTGTTGTTGTTTAATTGTTTGAGTTTCTTGTATATTCTAGGTACTAGTGCCTTGTCAGATGAATAGTTTAAAAATATTTTCTCCCATCTTACAGGTTTTTTGTTCACTCTTTTGGTTGTTTCTTTTGCTGTGCAAAAGCTTTTTAGTTTAATTAAGTTCCTTTCTTTGTTTTTGTTTTTGTTGCCTGTGCTTTTGAGATATTAGTCATAAATTCTTTGCCTAGACCAATGGCCGGAAGAATTTTCCCTGGGTTTTCTTCCAGTATTTTTATAGCTTCTTGTCTTACATTAAGGTTTCTAATCCATCTTGAGTTGATTTTTGTATATGGTGAGAGAGTATAATTTAATTCTTCCATGTACAGAAATCTATCTTTCCCAGCACCATTTATTGAAAAGGGTATCTTTTTCCCTTTTCCCAGTATGTTCTGTTGGCTTTGTCAAAGATTGGCTGGCTGTAAATATGAGGCTTTATTCCTGCATTCTATTCTGTTCCATCGACATATGTGTCCATTTTTATGCCATTACTATGCTGTTTTATTTATTATAGCCTGGTAATATAATTTGAAGTCAGAAAATTTGATGCCTCCAGCCTTCCTTTTTTTACTTATAATTGCTTTGGATATTCAGGCTATTTTGGCATTCCATATGAATTTTAGGATTGTTTTATCTTATTCTGTGAAAAATGATGTTGGTATTTTGATGGAGATTGCTTTGAATCTGTAGATTGCTTTGGGCAGTATGGTCATATTAATTCTTCAGATTCATGAGATGTTTTCCATTTGTTTGTGTTATCTACAATTTCTTTCATCAGGGTTTTGCAGTTTTCCTTATACATATCTTTCACCTCCTTGGTTGTATTTATTCCCAGGCATTTTATACTTTTATAGCTATTATAAGTGGGATTGCCTTTTTTATTTCATTCTCAGATCACTATTGGTATATAGAAATGCTACGAATTTTTCTACATTGATTTTGTATTCTGCAACCTAGTAAATTCATTTATCAAATCTCTTTTTGGTGAAGTCTTTAGGTTTTTCTAGGTATAAGATTATATATAGTATCATAAAAAAAAAAACAGGGAAAATTTGGCTTCTTTTTAACAATTTGGATGCCCTGTATTTCTTCCTCTTGCTCGCTCCAGCTAGGATTTTCAGTACTGTGTTTAAAAGGAATGGTGAAAGTGGGCATCCTCATCTTGTTCCAATTCTCAGAGGAAATGCTTTCAACTTTCCCACAATCAGTGTGATGCTGGCCTTGGGTTTGTTGTACATGGCCTTTATTATTCTGAGATATGTTCCTTCTATCTCTAGCTTATCAAGGGCTTTTTATCATAAAGAGATGTGGAATTTTTACAAAATGCTTTTTCTGAGTCTATTGAGATGATCAGATGGTTTTTGTATTGATTCTGTTTCTTGATGTATCCTATTTATTGATTAGTATATGTTTAACTATCCTCGTATCCCTGAGCCTGAAATATCTACTCTCCCAACTCATTTCTTTCTCTCTAGACAAGGCTGGAATGAATGACCAGAGGACTAACTCTTTTTTTCTTCCCTGTAGACATCTAAGGACTAGATAGACCTCTGTCTAATCCACTGATGAGATGTGGCATGGGCAAAGGAGATAGAGATGTTTTATCCTGTTTGCCTAGATATTGGTGCTCTTTAAGATGATTCTTATTGTATGTGTTCTGCTTTTAAAAGAATATAGAAATAAATAAGAATTGTTCAAATTCCTATCACTCAGAACTGATTATTTCTAGAATACTGAAATATTTTCTTCTAATTGTGGTTGTTAGTTTATTTTAAAAAATCATTTTGCTACTCAAAAAAAATTATCATCTAGAAAATAGGTGCTTTAAAAAATAAAAAACTGAAAGTTTTTAAATAACCCAAAAGAAAACTCACCCTCCAGAAGTAATCATTCTTGACTCTAAGAAAACATAATTTCTAATATATTTTAATGCATATATACTTATAAAACTAATAGACAGATAGATAGATAGATATTTAATAAAATCAGAATCGTTTTATAGATAGTTTTTCAAGTAAAAATTACACATTTTATGTTTTTTTTTTTATAGGTAGTATATAAATAAAAGCAAGAAAGAACCTCTAATAAATATCAAATTGTGGTTCTGCAAGTTCTTAATTTTCCATTAAATTAAAAAAAAGTAACATCAGCAGAAATAACGCAATTTTTACTTGTTTTTGTGGAGTTTTCCTTCCAGTCATTACCATCATCATCATCATCAATTGTTGTCATAAATATTGACATTTTTTAGGGTTCACAGTGTGCCAGATGCCTTTACGTGAATTATTTTGTTTTTCTGTCGTAACTCATCTGCCCACAGAACCTGTGTGCTGAATCATCTTGCCTTGACGCTTCTCTGTTCTCAGCCTATTTCAGGAGAAAGAAAGACCAAACACAAAACTAACAAGACAGGGCCGAAGAGCCTCCTCCTTCATTCAGTAGACAAGTATGGGGAGTTTTGACACTCCTTTCCCTCTTGTTATGCCTCCTTCTCACTTATAAGTCACAAGTGAGAAGCATGGAGGTCAAGAGAATGTAATCTGTCTGACTGACAAAAAGAAACCTATTTTTGTGAAATGAAAGTTACTGAAAGAAAATCAGAAAGAGGTTTGGAAAACTCTCAGTGCCTAAGCCATTTTATAATCTTCCTGATTTGTATAGCCTTTCCCTTACATATTTTCTTCTCTTCTGAATTTAGTCTAATAGAGGAGAAGCAAAGAGAATTTTAAAAAAGGAATTGGAATTGGGATATCTTCAAAAGGAAGAGAAGTGCCTTTTTTACAGTCTGCGTTCTATGTGCCAGACCTGCTTACACACATTATTTCCTTTAGTCCTTAAGGCTGGGTACAAATTATTTTTCCACTGTAAGGATAAGAGATTTGGACTAGGGAATGAAAATGACCAGTTCAAGAACACAGAGCCAGTGAGGGGTGAGCTGGATTAAAACCCAGCTCTGTTGGGTCCCAATGCCCATATCCTGAAAAGGGTGAAGATGCAATCACCATCATTAATTCTTTCAGCTAATGTTTCTTGAGCACCTGCCACACATTGGACACAGTGTAGATTCTGAGGACATAGAGACAGAGTGAGTATCACACAGCCCCGGGCTCCTAAGCATTAGCAGGCCAGTAGGGCATGGAGAGTAAGGCTAGAGGGTAGATATATCCAAAATAAGAAACTGCTCATCTTCTCTAAGAATAAAAGGTCAAAGTCATGTGGATATTGAACTATCCTCAAGCAGGCTACTCAATTGCAATCAAGGGGAGAGAAACCTAAAGAAACACTCAAAGCACTAAATATGTAACTCAAGATTTATAGATCCTAAACACTAAGAGGATTAAAATGCTCTTAGCCTTGCAATCAAATTGGGAGTAATGGGATAAAATAAGACCACCTCTAAGACATTTTATTATGAAGATTTATTAGAGTATAAAAAACTAAGCCCAAAGTACTTCTGCTTGCAACAACTAAGAAAGTCTAAAGTCCATCCATAATTATATGCAGAAATAAGAGCAATAGAAAATATAAATTAATTTAATCTCCATCATCTTCAAACCACATTTTGCTTCCAACCTCTTCTCAACCCAACACATTTCTAATAATACAAATGTGCATTTCTTGGATAATGTTTCACTGAGTCTAAGAGTCTTTGTCTTGCAGGAGAAATGTTATTTCTCATGGGCAGAACCATTTATTTTAGGGGCAATGAGAAGCTCCCCTAGCAAGAGCTTCCCTACCCTCATCCTACACACTCCACCTCTCATCTGAAGGCAGATGAGCCACAGAGAAGGTTTCTGGCAGAGAAATGGGACAATGATTATCATTCATTGAGCATATACTTTGTCCCAGTTCATACATGTCTCATAAATCTTCACAATAACATTAGGAGAGAGGATGTCGGATTGACTCCTTTTACAAATAAAGGAGCTGAAGCTCCCATAGATGGATCACCATGCATATTACACACTACTTAAAATAATGTTACCAAAGGCTTTTTACAGACATGAGATTATAATGAAAAGTGCATAAGAATTAAGTTCTCAACTTCCATATGCAACTAGGAAAAAATGCCTAAATTCCAACAACATAATAAAATTATAAATTATTTTTATACTTTTCCATACATAGTTTTTGAATTATACAAAATTCAAATTATGCAACACAAATTTTATTTGTATTGTTTTTCAGAGAAAAAGTTATCTACAGGAAAGATTTAGGTTTCTATTAAAAAAAAAATACCATAAATTGGGTGGTACACAAGCCACAGAAATGTTTCTCACAGTTCTGGAAAAGTGGGAAGTCAAAAAGCAAGGAGCTGGCAGTCGGTGTCTAGTGAGGGATGCCTCCAGGTTCCTTCATGGAGTCTTCTCACTGTGTTCTCACATGGTGGAAAGGATGAGCCACTCCTCTGAGGTCTCTTTGAAAAAGATACTAATTTCAATCATGAGGGCTCCTACCTTGTGATTTAATCCAAAGTCTCGCCTCCTAACACCATATCTTAGCATATACACGTATATATTGTGGAACACATTCAGACCATGCAAAAGACAACCAAAAAGGTATAGAATTTTAAGGATGAGGACAGATAACCTTGAACGATAAATAGGACTTGCCCAGACTGAGACTGAATAAGCATGGAGAAGAAGGATGTGACCCAGGCAGAGGGGGCAGAGCAAGATTGTTATGAGGTTGGGGTGTGTGAAAGGAAGTTGTAAGAGAACGCCCTAAAGCAGATTGACGCCAGATTGAGAATGCCACTGCATGCTTGCTTAAGGAGTTTGAAGTTTGACAGGCAAGGAAACTTTTGAAAGTTTTTTGGCAGAGCATTAGATGGTCAAAGGAACACTTTAGGACAGTATTTTTCAATCTTTTTTTATCTCACAGCACCCTTGAACCTACTATAGTTATATTTCTGCAGCACACTTAAATTGTGTTGATCAAAAAAGAGTTAAAAAAAGAAAGAATATACTTATTGTGCTTTGAAATTTTTTTAAAGTAATTTAATTAATGATCTTTAAAATTTTTCGAGGCACACCCATTGAAAATCACCACTTTAGGGCTTTAATTGGCTGGAAATATGCACAATGAATGAAAGATGCCAAAGAATACAGACAGGAAGAATCATTACAAAATAAATGGTATAATTTACACCTGAGATAACAGGGCCTGAATTCTCACCATGGCAGTGATAACGGCAAGTGAGGAACAGACAGAGGGGACATTCCTCTCCAGCCACACCTAAATCCTATTTCTCTTGCTCCATCCATTTCAGATATGCTGGTTTCCTCTCTGTTGCTGGAAGAAGCTAATCTCCTGCCTGCCCAGTGTCATTACACATTCCGCTCCCTTCACCCTCCTCCTTACACCTTTGTTTATTATTTCATCCTTTTGGGTCTCTGCTTAATGTTTCTTCCAGAAGTGTTTCCCTGCCTTGCAAGGCAGCCTAGCCAGGTCTTCCTGGTCTCACTCCCTCGTAGTGCCCTGCATTTTGTCTTCATTGCACTTGCCATAATCAATAGCTAAAAACTAATACCCTGCATTTGTGATGTCAGTTATTCTGTTAAATCCTCTACAGGGATTAGCTCATTCATTCTCAGAGTCACCCCATGCAGTGCTAGTATTATCCCCTGTTTTCCAGAAGAAGGAACACAAGATCAGAGAGGTTAGTTAACTATGGAATTCAGGAGTGAGTGCTCCTCCCTCGCCAGTGGATGTTCCAGCTCACAGAAGATAGGCAGATGGTTGTAGTGATTATTAGTGGGAACACGGATTCTAAGACAGACTGATTGGCTTACTATCTGGCCTTTGCCACTTACTAACTGTGAGAACCTTGGAGCAAGTTGTGTAATTGCTGTGGGCCTAAATTTCCTCAGCTGTAAAATTGGATGCTACTATTATCTTTTTTAAAGAGTTATTAGGAGAATTAAATGAGGTAAAGGCTTAGAACAAGGCTGGCAAGTAGCAAGTATAGTATATCAGAAAGATATTATTAGGCGCATCATAATTTGTTTAAAACCTGCTTTCTCATCTGTTCTATGGGGGCAGAATCTTTCTGTAAGGGGCCAAGGATGTGTTTACCACTCTATGGCTGGCACCTAGCACAGTACCTGAACACAGTGGGAGCCTGGTGAATATGGAATGAATGAATGAATGAATGAACGAACGAACGAGTGGAAAGTTGCATGCAGGAGCTTACCACCTAACACCACCACATGCACGGAGCACTTTCAAATTTATGCTGGCTATTTCATTACTATTTTGCCTAATTCTGACTCTACAAACTCAAAGGAGGCAGAGAAGGAACTATTACCTCTATTTAATCTTTGATAATGTTGAGTATAAGAAAGTTGTTTGTTCAAGGTTGTGTAGCTAACATATGGTAAAGCTAAAGGAAGAAAAGAGGGCAGAGTGACCTCAGAGACGACCTAGATAAGAGTCAGAGGAGGTGGGGTTGGACCCGTCTCCATACCGAGGTCTGAGCCGGATCTTCCTGTGATTTGAGAAACCCTTTCTAACTTCTGCTTGAGCTTGGCTTAGTGGCCTTCTGTGTAGCACCTGCTGACCCCTCCTTGTCCAGACTCCCCTCTGCCCGCCCTCCACCCACCCCAAACCTGAGTACCACATCACAGCCCAATTCTGACATAAACCTAAGATGCTTTAACTGGACCACAACAAGGTGGCATACCAATTCCTTCTTTGCTGGATATGAGAAGAAAGAGATTGAACAACTCAGTTTCAAGCCTAGCTAACCAGGAGATTGACATTAACACAAACAGTCAATACAGGAGGAGTCTAGGGGAACAAGGAACCAGTTCAATGTCAGCCATGTCCATCAAGGACTCTCAGTGAACAGTAAACAGAAATGGGATTAATATCAGGAGAGAGGTAAAGGCCAAAAGGAGCCAGTGAAACTATAGAACTCCATCCATCCAAACAGCATCCTTTGGTGCAAGGCTCTTCAAACTGAGTTTCATGGTGCCCTGGCATTCCCTAGAGGGGCCCAGGGTATATCCCACTGCCTGGACTTGGGCCTCAGACCCTGCTTCAAATAGCACTGGGCTACACTGCTCTGATTTACATTAAATTTCAGTGTCAGAGTTTGATTTTTTTTTTATTAAATCATAGCAGTGTACATTAATACTATCATGGGGTACAGTGTACTATTTCTATATACAATTTGAAATACTTTCATCCAACTAGTTAACATAGCCTTCATGACTTTTTCTTAGTTATTGTGTTAAAACATTTATATTTTACATTTAGAGAGATTCACATGTACCCTTATAGGATGAACCATAGGTGTGATCCCACCAATTACCCTCCCTCCACCCACCCTTGCCCCTCCCCTCCCTCCCTCTCCCCTTCCCCTTCTTTTTGGGCTATAATTGAGTTATAGCTTTCATAAGAAAGCTATAAATTGGTTTCATAGTAGGGCTGAGTACATTGGATACTTTTTCTTCCATTCTTGGGATACTTTGCTAAGAAGAATATTTTCCAGCTCCATCCATGTAAACATGAAGGAGGTAAAGTCTCCAAAAAATTCACCTCGGAGAAATGCTTGAAGCACTGATTTTGGAAAATATTCTCTCTCCCTATTCTCCCCTCAAAGCCTCTTGTAATGTCTCTACCCCACACAGATGCATGGCAGGGAGAAATCGTTAACTTGGGTTTTAGTTCTGAAAATGAACAAGCACCCAGCACCAGAGACTAAATAACACTCAGGTGACTCATGTGTGATTTAGAAAATATTTTGATGTTCTAGCTCAGTTCCAGTTCAGTGGACCAATTACAAGTTCAAACTGGTTCACTAGGGTTTTATGTTTTAAAAAGCTTTGTTTTATTTCTAAGTTCAGTAGAAAAGAAAATAATAACATTTGGTTTTGATTTAAAGTTCAGCAACTTATGCAATGCATTCCAGGTTTTTGTTCATCATTTACCTCTGCATTGATCCTGTTTTGGCAAAATGTTCTATAGGTATCTACAAAGCAATACCGGTGGACTATATTCAAGGCCTCTATTTAAAATGACAAGTCAGTATTAAGTGCGGGACATAACTACATTAGGGACTCTACCTAACAAATTCAAATATTTTGACCTGGTTATTTGTACTCTCACATTAACCTGAAATAAAAATAAATAAATAAAATGAAATGCCAACTCAGGGCTACCCATGATGCCCTGGGGTAAACCTCAGGTAACTCTTTCCTTGAGTGCTGGGCAGGACTCAGATGTAATCTCATGGGGAGAATGTCTGTGCAGCTCTCTTAAGGGAAGGTCCCAGAATAGGACACCTTAAGACGATGGCACCACAGGGATGAGAAATTACATCAGACATGGCTGCCCACTGCAGTGCCTCCAGATTCACATGAATTGGCCACTACTTATTGGTTCTGTCTGGGCCCAATTCCCAGAGCTGTTAGCTCCCCCCAGGCCCCTGATCTGTAGGAGAGCTGAGCAGTGTGAACTGCCGCAGCATTCAAGTGAGGGAGGCCTCAGCTTTCCTTTAATCAAACCACAGATAATTTTTAAAAAACAAAAACAAACCAAAAATCCTACCTACAGAGTGTCTATTTGTTTGTGCCTCTTGCTTGGTTGACACCCAGCCCATGAACAGCTCAAATAAAAAAAAATTTTTTTCTCATTATTGTCTTGGATTTTTGAAAGTACACAAATTCATTTTTTTCTAGCTGCAAAATGTCTGTACTAAAGAAAACAGCTCTGGAAAATGTTATGCAGCGGTTCTCAACCTATGGGTCACGACACCTTTGTAACAATGAAAATACATCACGGCATTAGGAAGGTTGAGAACCACTGTACTATAATGTTGTGTAAGGTCAATTTTATCCATTTCAAACATGCTCATTGAGGCAATATATCCTTGGTCAGGTGTGATCCATTTGACCTCTTTGTTAGTAATTTCTATAATGTCTGAATGGGGACGCTGTTAGAAGGAGTCTGTAGCTATTTTCTAACAAATAGCAAAATCTCTATAAGGAAAATAGAGAACAGACGTTGCCACAAAGAAATCAGTGAACTATTGGGTGCCCTAGAACAGCATGAGATGGGGAAGAGAAATTGCATAGCCCTGTGCTCAATCCTACTTGGTAGGCAGACTCGGGAAAGTCACTTAACTTTTCTGAACCTGTTTCCTCCTATGCAAAGTGGGCTGTCATCGGATGTAGCATTTGCTCAGTAAACGTTTATTCACCTTTTCACATATATCAGGGCCATCTGCTCATGCCCCTTCAAATGAAACAACTGCAGAAAGTAAACCCTGGCATGACTTGCCCTATGTAATGGGATTTGAGCTGGCTCCAGATGTTAGTGCTGTAAAGACATTTCCCTTTCTTATTTGTGACACCAAGGAATGGGCCTAAAAAACGACACCCGCCCCCCCAAAAAAAAGAAGAAGAAGAAGGAGAGGAAAAGAAACTGATTAGGGAAACTACTTTGATGGCTGTCCAGAAGAAGGATAGACTCAGAACACTGTGGTGCCTGAATAAAATGGAAAATAGTGGAAAATGCTTCTTTAAATTTCTAGCACTAGCATTGTTCATGCAGGTAAATAAGAGATCTAGCAAAAAGGCAAGGGGGGGTTGGCTTGAATTTGAACAGCAGTTCTGCCACCGATTAACTGTCAGACTTGAGCAAACTAGTTACTGTTTGTGAGCACGAATCTAAAATTTACAAAGTGAAAATTATAATAAAGTCTCCATCACATGCTTGTGGAAAAAATTCAATAAAGTAATATAAGTAAAATGCTTTGCAGAGTGCCTGACATATGTAAGCATTTAACAAGTGACTACACCAGCAAACAGCAAAAACCTAGGTTATCCTGTGTAAAATTATTAAGTATGATTAATGCCTTTTTATTGATTGCCAAATTGAGATTTAAATGCTTGAGTTGGCTAAATTATTTACAAACTTTGAGATTTATTTCAGTTTCTCTCACTTAAATTTCTACAGTGACCAGAAAGAACAGTTGAGTTCTTCATTTTCATTTATGAATAACCCTCATATTTTGATTATCTGTTAATATTTTTCTTTCAATGCACAACTAAGATGTATTTATGCTTTTATTCCATTAATTTTGCCTCTGAAATGGGAGTTTGAAGTCTGTGGTGACTTTGAATACCCATTTAGGGAGTTATAGGACAATGTCCTTAGAGGACGTTTTATGTCCAGCCCAGAGTCTCAATACTAGGCCGAAGCTAAAACCCAAACTCTATGTCCTTTATTAAAAGGAAACTTTCACATTTGTTCTCATAAAGGTATCAGAGAAATGATATCTCATTTTGACTTATTTTACTTTTTTAACATTCTACATAAGGCAATTCTCCCCCGCAAATGTTCAGACACCTCTCAACCTTGTCCCTGAAAACCTTTTGTTAATTTTCTTTCATCATGGTGACCATTTGATTTATGGTCACAGTGGAAAAGAGGAGACCTGCAGCTGCTGATCACTGCTCTGTCTCCATCTGCATTTTATGAGCCCTTTCAGCCCTGACTATGCTAATCTGATCACATTGTATTTGAGTAAGACCAAGAATGGTATTACAGGGACAGCCATCAGTGCAATCAAATATTCTCCTCTTGTATTTCAGTCACTGATTTTCCAAAGAAGAGCCAAGAATATAAATTCTGAAGGAAGGAGGAAAGTGAAACTTGAACACCCAGAAAATTCTAAAGAGGCAGCTAATTGTGTGGAAGTGACTAGTGGGAATCTTTCAGCTAATGTTGATGAGTACAAACTCACCATTTAGCCCAGTTTTAATTAGGAAAATGACTTAGCCCTAAATTAACCATACGTGATTTTGCATCATATTTTTAACATAACCAGACTTCTAACATGCGTGATCTTAGAGCTAGGTCATTCTGTGTCTCGTGCAGCCACTCTGTCCAGCCGCCTACCTCCTGGTGTTCACCTCCCTACACACTCCCCTCTTGGATTCTGCTGCGAAGCTTAATTCTGAAAGAAGGTCTGAACACCGGGATTCAAGAGCACTTGGTTTTCCTCTGTGAATACTGCCTCTATTCCCACTTGATTTTGTAAGTAAAATATTTCTTGAAAAGTAATCTTATGAAAGGAAGAGTAATGATTCTGCTTTCCACCAATTAAAGTGCATTTAACTTATTATTTAACTTCCTATGACACAAAATATGAGTCAGAGAGTAAACGTGATCAAAATCCTGGAGAAGGTAGGCTGGCCATCATTTATAAGATTAGAGATTGAGGTTGAATGATTGTGATCTAGCATTTTTCTCAAGGAATTAGTCTAAAAACTGTAAATGATGAGGGTTTTTTAAGTACCCAGTTCAGGGTATGATTTAAATGAAGAACTCAGTACTATTATGAATCATCCACACTTTCATATGAATGTTAAGACACAACTATAGTCCAGAATGAAGAAGGGATGAGGAGGGAGAGGGAAGCAGAAGGAAGAGGATGGGAGGAGGGAGCATAATTGGTGGGATCTCACTTATTGTGCACAATGCAAGAGTACATGGTGAAACTACTACTTAAGAGTAGAATATAAATGTCTTAACAAGTAAGTGAGGTGAAGGCTATGCTAACCAGTTTCATGTAAGTATTTCAAATTGTATATAAAATCAACACATTGCACCTCATAAATGCATTAATGTATACAGTTATGATTTAATTAAAAAAAAAAACCAACCATCATTGGGAGATGCCGCCACAATATGCCCTCTGGAAGCACATACAATAGACTTCATGGAGGGAGGATATTTTTGGCTTTTGTATTAAGAAACATTATGTAGCATCCTGGGATTTGAGGAAAGGACAGTCATTCTAGAAAAAGGGAGATGGTTAAATACCTAAGTCTTATAGAATTCTCATCTGATTGCTCTGGAGAAAATACTTCCAACAGTATTTATATTATACCCATTATATTTATACTTAAGAAAACACACAGACATTTTTAAATTTGCTCCTGGCTTCCAGTATAAAATCTCTGCGTAAATACCTTCTCCTGATACCATCTCAACAATCAAGTGCATTAAGTACTTAATTAACTGAAGTACATTTAATTAATTGAATTTAATATATGTGATAAATGTTTTTATTCAGATCATTCCTTTTCTTGAATATTTAAAATGGCTCCTGGCCAGATGTGGTGGTTCACCCCTATAATCCTAGCACTCTGAGAGGCTAAGGTAAGAGGATCCATTAGCTCAAGAGTTCAAGACTACCCTGAGCAAGAGTAGGACCCCATCTCTACTAAAAATACAAAAAAATAGCCAGGTGTTTTAGTGGGTGCCTGTAGTCCCAGCTACTTGGGAGCCTGAGACAGTAGGATCCCTTGGCCCAAGAGTTTGAGGTTCTATAAACAACAGATGGCACAGAGCTCTATCAGATGACACAGTGAAACTCTATCTCCAAAATTTTAAAAATGGCTCCTAATCATCTGCATTATAGCCCTCAAGCTCCTTATTTCAGGAATTAGCTTATTTGTGTTTCTAGTTCCAGCCATGTTAAGCTATTCACTATTCTCTATATGCAGTCCTAAATGTTTCTACGTTTGTACATCTGTTCATATGACTTTCTTCACCTGAATTTATCATACATAGTGGGTTCTGTGTGTAGAGCAAACAAGCATGACCTAAAAACAATTATGTAGGAAAACATAACAGGGCAGGGTGGCACCTGCGGCTCAAAGTAGTAAGGCACTGCCCCATATGCCAGAGGTGGTGGGTTCAAACCCAGCCCCAGCCAAAAACCGCAAAAACAAACAAACAAACAAAAAAACATAACAGGGCAGAAAGACTAATCTCTCCTGAAAGGGAGACTGATGAAGGTCAAATCCTTTGTCACAGTCTGAGGGGCTGGGTCAAGTTCAAAAGCAATCAAAGTACCAGCATACGCATTGGGTATGAATTGGCGAGAGCTAGGATAGGAGGGTTGGAAGCAGGACAGACATTGAAATCAGAGAAGACCAAACAACATAAACAGCATCCTGCTTAGGAAAATGAGGCTACCAATTCTAAGATCACAGTCTTCCTTATATTGTCAGGTAACACTTACTGAGTACCCTCTATAGGAAAAGCTCTGTGCCAGACACATAGATACACTAAGATCAATAAGACAAAGTCCTTGACCTCAGAGAAATGTGCAATAAACACAAATAGTTCAAGAAGCAATTAAAAGGTCAAAGAGGAGAACTGGTTAAGTTTGGATGCACAGAAATAGCCAATCTGGAGTTTCCAAGTTGAACTTCCTCATGAACCTTGGGCCCATCTACAGTAAAGCAAAAATGCTCAGGGTACTTTCATACCATTAAAGGGAAATTCTGGATTAGAAACCAATAGGCAGTAACCAGTGCATGGGGGTGATGGTTCTAAGACCTAGAAAGACAACACAATGTTTAACATCCTGTCAGTGTTGCCGCATCACCAGCAGACTGAGGGTCAGTCTGACTGTGAGTGCTCAAGACCAACCTCACCCTGTCCCGTGTCTGCCATTTTGCTTTTCTTGTGCTTTCCATGTAAAAATGATGATGAAATTTACCCCCCTAAAGCTGCTTTTACAGTATCTCTGCTACAGTTGAGCCATTTTTATTCATAGCAAGACCATAACAAAAAAAGATGGAGTCAAGGGATGACATGGGTAAGCTGAATCCCCTCCCTCACCCACAATGCTCATCAATACTCTCCTAGGACCCGCTGCCAAAGAAACACACAACCTAAGTTAAAATGTGGGAGTTGTACTCAAAATCAGCTTCAAAATGTGATTTATACTCAAAATCAACTTCAAAATAAAATGTATCCCAGATCCCTTTCTAATAAGACTTCCCCTCCTAAGCTGTCCTGTAAAAGAATTCTAGAGCCTCCACTATTGCCAAAATCACAGACTGTTGAGTTCTTTGCCAATCATAGTAAGAATGACCTTTTCCAAACTCTTTGTCACCTGGCCCCCAGCTAGGCTTACGTTAGGTCTAAAATAGCACTAGTTCTTTCTTGAAAACAGTTGTGCCAGTTGCTTGTCCTTCTAACTTTACTGGGGGCTCCAGCTGCAGGATTACAGGAAATCTAAGCAAGTGAGAGAGCAACTGACCCCTCCCTCCTACTTTCTCTCTCTTTCCTCTCTCTTTCTTCCCAGATACAAAGAGAAACCATTGTTTGTAACAGTAGATGCAAATTGATGTGGGAAATGGGGACCAAACTTCACATCATCCAAGAAAAATGTTCCATTACATTAGTGGATTCAACTCTTAAGATCAGAAATGCTGGAATGGTTTTTAGAAAAACTTCATCAAAGCCTAATCAGCTTTATTGTTTTAAGAAGCAAAATACAATTATCCATAAAAACCATTTATGTGAAACATCATCCTTTTCAGTAATTCTCAGTATTTGAGAAATTATTTACAAGCAAAGAAACAAACCAAAAGTCTCAATAAAACCATAACAGCATCCCTAATACATTGAAGGGATTTTCATTATCTCCTAATGGAAGCTTAACTCTCTAAACGATTCAGATACCTGAAAAGCAGAGGCGCTTTCTCTCCTTCTGAACATGGTCTTTCAGAGTGAAAGTCACTTCTCACTCACTCCCCTCTCTTGTTTGCTTTCCCACTTCAGGTATCTTCCTATCTGAGCCTGATAAACCTGGGAGCGCCTTCTGAAATTTCTGGTGGTGATGTCATGCATAGTGGTGTTTTCTGCTTGACACAGGCCAGAAAGGGGCTGACAGGTTATTAGTGTCACTCACAGCCTCATTGAAAGAAAAGGATAGGGGTCTCAAGCCCCTTAGCTAAAGAGGATGTGAACGCAATTTACTTCACAGGCCATGAGCTGATGGACACGGGATGGACGGATGGACAGATGGATGGGTGGATGGATGGATGGATGGATGGATGGATGGATGGATGGATGGACTTCTAACGCCCCTTAACAATAGCCAGGGTAGATAAAGAGTAAGAAAAGGAAATTAAAATCTTATGTGTGCTGTTTATTGCAATTCATATTAAAAGGTTTGGTGAGGATAAGTGACACTACTGACTAAAATTTGATATATGAATTTCGGCTTGCCCTGTCACTCCTTCAGCTAATTTGGATTGTATTGTACTAATATAATTCTCAAGCCATACAAGCATACCCAGCATAATGGAGCTGGATGTTAACTTTCATGTGGAGAAAGCAGCAATTCCAGCCATAGCGTTCATGCCATGCATGGTTTCCAGCTCCCTAGAAAATATTTTCAGTTAGAATAAAAATATGGGCTATTTAATTTGCATTCACTGCAACAGGTTGACAGTGCAACAGGTTTGAAAGAAGTTAAATTGAAACCATAAATTATTCTGCATCATCTGGGAGGCAAGACCATGTTATTCTGATGCTTTTGTTTTCTTTGGAAACGAGAATAGCATGATGCCTGAGGAAAGGCACACATCTCAGCACAGAGGCACAAAAAACAGGGCCCAGACCGAGACTGGGTGTGTCCCTGTGCCTTTATCTTCATAACAAACAATAACCCTGCAGTGCAGAGAGTGGTTAGATCAGGGGAAAACAGCACACACAGAGTGCACTTAAAACCCTTGGATCCAACTGAGACCACAATCTGGTCAAACAGTGCAAAACACGTGTTAGCCTCCCTCAGAAGCTAAAGGGAGCAGGTGCCATCTTTCTGGTATGAAATCTCAGGGGAAAATATTTGAGACGGCGAGAGCTAAGTTTATGCACTCCTGTGACTCTGCAGCCCTCTACTCCTTTGAATTGGTGAACTCTGCCATGTGGAAGGGTTTGGTCTAGCCAGGCCAGGGGCGAAACAGGAGAGAGAGGCAATGGGGAAGGCGGTGGAGCAAATCCGAGCTCAGCAGAGAAGTCTCCCCTCTCCCTGCTCATGTTGAGGCTCCTGGACTGTGATGCTGGAAAGGAGTTGATCTGTTTTGGTGTATGAGTCTTCAGCTTTGGCACATAACAGGAGCCAGCACCCTAGACAAAGCAGAGTTCCTCTGTAGTACACCAGCTGGAAAGAGGCCAGCAATGCCCAGTGGACAAAGACTTGACCGAGCCACAGCTCAGCAGCCCTGGAGATGAGCCACAATCCCTGCCCGAGACCTGTAGACTTGCAATCCAAATAAAAAAACATTTTTAAAAAACCCTAGAGGTTTAAAAGCATGTTATTGCCAGAATTTGCTTTCTTAGACATGAAATCAATCTTCAGGTCCACGAATTTGTTTTATCAGCAAAATATTTCCTAAAATATTCTAAGCAAGTATAAGACCTTGACCATCCACAATTCCCCAGAAATAAGTCTTTCTAAGTTGGCAAATTTTACATAGTTTATGTTTTATCTTTTCAATAAAAGTATCAAAGTTCTTCTTAAAAAAAAAAAAAAAAACCTGCAGGAGGAGACATAAAAGCCACGACCATTCAGATACAAAATACCGATTTGCTCTCTTTTCCCTACTGACAAGTTTGTGAGGCCTGGAGACCACAGGTTACTAAGACAAGTTTCCAACAGACAAGGGAGTCTGGTTTGCAGTATTTAAAATGTCCCTTACACACACACAGAGAGAGACACAGCCTTCCTCATGTGGAGCTTACTGTTCCCACCAGGAAGAAGGACAAAGAACAGCTGATGTTAGATGTGGCAGCACGGGGACGTCTGAGCGGCTCCTTGTAACACGCGTCTACACGTTAACAGAGTGGCATCTGCCATGCTGTGGCACTCTCCAGCCCAGCTCTCATCTCAGCTCCTTCTTCTGTGTCACATCCCTTCTTCCTGCAGGCTGCACAGTCAAATCAGAGAACTAAATTAATATCCAGACACACATTCTATGTGTCCTTCACACCATTCATCCACCCAAGTCTGTATGGCCACTTCTCGCGATTTACATCGGGACATAAAATTATCTTTTAGCTTATTATCATTATAAAGATCATGGGCTGGTAAATGATAAATTATTATAATTATAAAATTTTAATACTTCAATTATTGCTTATAGCCTACTAATTCATAGTCATTAGTAGCACAAACATAATTGTTATTAACCAAAAGCTAGAGTTTTATAATTTCATTCATATCACTATTATTAGAGGTACAAAAAGAATATTCAACTTTTGCAAACCATACACTATATGATTTGTTCATTTTTAACAAACTAAAGTAACTTTGACTTCAAATTTTGAATTAGATATAACAAATAATTTATTGTTTGAGTACTGGATGTGGCTGGCATCTGTCACTCAGATATGACAATAAATCAATGTCTGGGATCCTTCACGTTTTCCAGCACTAACTGAGGGAGTTACAGCAAATTCTCATCCCTTTGATTTAAATAAATTGTATTTTTCTGGCACATCATTAAAAAATGCAGAGACTCATCCTAATTCAGTGCTTTGGGATATTACGGCATGTTGAAGACTTAAAAATATATAAATTCAGAAAGAGAAGTGTGTTCCCTCAGCTTCTCAACACTGGGAAGCTTCCAGGGTTCTGTTCACCTCTGTGTGGAACAAACGTGCAAAACTGGCCTGACCACTTGAGTGCGGCACCTGAGGCTTCTTTCCAAGAACAATTTTTCTGTGTCATTAGGTCTTTTCTGACCATTGCTTTTTTTCCCCCTGAGGTCCAAGGCTGCTTGTGGCACAGGGATGGGCAAAGAAGTACCAGGTAACACAGCAGAACTTGGACCCAGGCAGAATAGTGGTGAGCAGATTCCTAATCAATATCTGATAACCTTTAGAGGCTACTTTAATTACACTGATCTTTAGTTTCCTCATCTATCAGGTGAAAATGTAAAATAAGAAATCTTCTGAAGTTCCTCACCTATTATTCTAACTCTACGGCTTAGAGAAGGTAAATCCTCTAATATAAGTAAAGTGAAGGCTGTGCAGGGCAAGATGGTTTATGAAGAAGCCACAAACAAATTCCCAGGGCAAATCTGGGGACATTGGTTCCCATGGATGGTAAAAGGCCACGAAAGCTCATAATGAACCCTGGGTATACGGGTATTTTCCATCTCTGATGTGCCATTACCCTTCCCAACATCTAAACTAGGAACATCTGTTAGGATGTTTCATAAGATAAACTTCAAACTTACTAAACCCCACAGTGATTTCAGTGTTTCTATCAATCCCGATTCTTCCTCTGTTTCTGTTTCTGTTGAGAGGTCCCAGCATTCCATTAACCAGAAAACTTGGAAATTTACGAGCCTCCTCTCTGTTCCTGAAACCCCCCACACAGGCGGACCCTACAGGTTCCGACCCACAATCCCTTGCAGGCACGCCCTCTCTGCCATCAGCACCTTAGTTCCCACCTCACTATGGATTTTCACAATCACTAATTCACCTCTTCACCTCTTCTGTCTTCCAGCCCATTCTGTAAATACCCACTAGAGTTCTTTCCCAAAGGGAATGGGAATGGTGGGTCAGAGCCCATTATTCTTAAACACGGTCACTTGCTCCCCTTGGCCTACACATAAAATCTAAACTCCCTAGACTGCTTTTTGAGACTCCCACAATCTGATTTCAACCAAACTTCTTTGCCCATTTCCTTCTTTTCTCTTTCACATGCACTTCTAACTTTCCAGACGTCCTCTATATTTTCCTGTTTTTATTCCCCTCTGATCACTTTCCCCATTACATGTCTGCACTGACTCTTTTTATGAAGGCACCAATCAAATGCCACCTTTTCTCTGAAGCTGTTCCACATCCTCCCCCTGGGAAGCAATCTTTTCTACCTGTAAACACCAAGAATATTTAATATACACCTCCCTTGTGGCACCTCTCACATTTTATGTTAAAATACTTATTTAAAAAACACTTTTGACAAAAATGTAAGCTGAGTAACTAATGAGGTGCCTTGTACACAGTCTGGCCCCAATTTGTATACTGCAATCTCATCAGAGGAAACAGATATGAAAGAAATTATTAGTACGTTTTAGCCAGGAAATACTTTCTCTGATAGTGAAAAGAAAGAACATATGAATTAGAGGGGTGGCTTGGATGAGCTGTTCCGATGTAGACTACCAAACCATTGTAGAATCCTTCCACAAAAGCCTTTAAAAATGGCATTAGTCAACCAATTCTTTATGGGTCTTTTAAGGTTCCCATTCCTAAATAAAGTTTTTTATGTCTGTAAATCCAAAGAACATCTTCAATATTGTTTGCTCTTTATGCCAGAAACAAAGTCATGTTAGAGTAATTCTAGATGACATATATGGATCCTTTGTTATATACCATGTGATACATGCAAATATGAAAAGCTTGACATTTATTATATCATTTAATTCTCATAGCAATCTGATGAGGTCATATGATTATCGCTGTTTTTCAGATTTGAACACTGAGGCACAGATATGTTAAATAAATTTATCCAGGATTAAACAGCTAATAAATAGGAATCCCAGAAAGTGATCCAAAGTCACTTGACACTAGAATCTACCTGTTTGGTCACTGTACTGCACTGTCCTTTGTAGAGAGGAAAGAGCATTGGCCTTGGAGTTAGACATGGGATCAATCCTTCTTCTGCTATTTGCTATTAGTTGCATGACCTTGAACAAATTATTCAACCTCTCTGAGACATGTTTCATTATCTATGAAGTAGTTAAAATAATACCTATTTGACAGAGTTCTTTTTTATTTTTATTTTTTTATTAAGTCATATACACATAGATCATGAATACATTTATGCATATGTGGGGTACAATGTGTTGATTTTTTTATATACAATCTGACATGGTTACATCAAACCAATCAACATAGCTTTCACCTCATTTACTTGATTACTGTGGTAAGACATTTATGTTCTATACTTGATAGCTTTGACTTATACCCTTGCAATATGCTTCTGTGGTCCTGCCTTTTACCTTCCCTCTATCAAACCTCTCCCCTCCTCTCCCTTCCCACTCCATTTCTCTCCTTCATCCTGGGCTATAGTTGTGTTCTATCTCTCATAAGAAAGTGTGAGTAAATATAAGTTGGTTTCATAGAAGTACTGAATACATTGGATACTTTTTCCTCCATTCTTAAGATACTTTACTCAGTCTAAGAGTAGAATATGAACATTTTAACACAATAACTAAGAAAATGACATGAAGGCTATGTTAACCAGTTTGATGGAAGTGTTTCGGATTGTGTGTGAAAACACCACACTGTACCCCAGAAGT